>JANTCA010036284.1:0-20486 GCA_024741275.1 Chironex yamaguchii
CTCATAATTTTGCTTGTTGTAGTAGTCAATTACTCTTAAAAGTAACCATAACCGAGGCAATGCACCAAAATCTTGCAATTTTAACCTTTAAAGAGACAGTATTTTGAAATCTAATGCTTCAGTAACTTACTTTAAATCTTTTAAACGATTTGGTATTTCAAAACATGCGTTACCCTTATTTACAATCATATTTAAGTTGTTAAAAGAAGTGTGAAATACAATATATACCCTTCCAGTTCTTCTCACAAGAGCAATTGAAATGAAAACCAAAATCAGAATTACACGAGGCTATTTTAATACCAGTCTTCAAAAAAGCTGACTCGAGCAAAAATCCAACTTTTAAAGTCCGACTGATGCATACAAAAATCATAGTCTTCAAGTGGATCAGTGTCAGAGGCAGTTTGATCCACCGGGACACAGAGTGTGCACGCTATATTGGTGGGCACTAGCAAGAGCATGCAAAGTAACAAGCCAAAACAAAAAAGGATCGCCCTGTTTACATGAACATCGCGGGTAAATATTAGAGCCCTTGAACATTTCCGTGTTCCACAGGTAGCAACATGAAACTGTTAAGTCAGAAAATGCTATGTTAGCACAAAAAATTCGGTGTGCCAAATTGTGTGTTTAGTTCCTTTGTAAAACAACACTTATGTCAGTTAGCTGCAACAGTCAGCAAAGCACACTGCCTAACTGATGCTGTTGCCATGGTAACACCATTGTGGACAAAATCGATGCAAGTAATAGTACTAATTATCTTTTTGATTGTACTTGGCTATATCTCGTCTTATTTGATGATTTTGTACATATACTTCACAATAAATTTCTCTCTTATTTATAGCGAATTAAAGCCACAATATAGTTAATACAATCAAACCCCACGCTGTTACACTTCCTTGTGTTGCCAACAACACATCATGGTCAAAAGAGCAGGTTAGGTCCAGTACAAATACCAAAGATGTACTGTTGACATCAGCTCGCTGCTCCCTCAATTCAGTAGCAGCACCACTCATTTTCCTGCAAATAATACTCATTAAACTTCCAAAAAACATCCTGTTAACTCAGGAATGTTTTTCCCGTGCTCTTCTATTCAGCACTTAAAACAAACTCAAAAGCTACATTTAAAACCGTGCCAAAATTCCTGAAGTCAATTCCTGAATTATAGCAAGTTTAAGAACGACTTGGAAGATTTCCACCAACTTGAATTGTCTTTAATTTACCAATGCTGGTTAAATGAATGATAAAATTATTGAGTATCCAATAGTCAAGCCTGGTGATAATGAGCATAAATCTTGAACATAAATATGAAAGTAATATAAAGCAAAACTCAATTATGACAAATGGAAGAGAGCACAACACAGAAGACAACTCTTGGATATTTGCTCAGTTTTTATCTTTCCAACATTTATCAATAGAAGTAGCCTAGGATTTTACCACCAGTATGTTTTCTCCTGGCTTCTTCATGGTCCATAATACCTGATGACGTAGTAACTATAATGTATCTGTGAAGAAACACAGAAAGATGCAATGAGTATGTAACAGAAATTACTAAGTGTCATTTACAGCTGAAATCAAATAACAGTACAGATTATGACAATCCTGAAAGGTACATTACCACCATTAACTAGAATAAATTATATTTTCATATCAATGTGACTCAGTAAATGGGTCAGTCAACATTTACAATTCAGAAGCAGAACTGGCATAGTGACCCAAAATCATCATCATCACAAACATACCACAATCATGTTTCTCTTTCCAAACAATAATGAACAACAAAGCAAACAATGACAAAAACACACCCATTTCAATGCAGTACACAAGCAAGGGAATACTGACATACTACTTAAGAAATTCATATCATGCCACATAAAACATGATAATGATTGAGACACAAAGGCAAATACCTTTCCTACATTGAGATACAGTCTAACACAGCAGTTTGAACATCCAAGGAATGTCTAACCTATCAGGCAGCTATTGCTAATGATTATACAATGCTCAGCTCAGGTAAGCAAATCAAACTGTGCTCCTGCACCTTCTCAAACTCTTGGATAATGGGCAATAACAGCACATATTAGACTACACGTTTGGAGCTTGTAAGGAAATACCAGCTCAACAAAGTGAGCTACTTCACATTAGCAGAGTGTTTATAGAACTGTGAGTACAATGACTTGACCACACAATATACCAAGATTCACTGTGATTATTTTTGGAAAACAAAACTTTAAGAAGTCTGTTCATGGTAAACTCCATAAAGCCTCTCCATAAAGATTTTTATACATGTGCAACATAGCACACACATCACAGTGATCTCTTCTAATGCACATGTATGGTGAAGTCACTCAGGGAGAGTAAGAATAATAACAAAAATTTCTTTGGAAATCTTTCTTGTGCATGTGGAGGTACAGAAGTACAAGTGCACCCTTAAACAGAGAGGTTTGGCATATGAATTTAAGACCAGTATGAAAAATTATGTATATGTAATACTTCATAACAGCCCTAAATGCAAGATATATTGAATCAGATGTGCATACCCAAACTATGTTTCTTAAAAAAGACAAAAGATAAAGGAAGACATTAAGGAAGCTTACCCAAACTGTCGAGAGGGCATAAGGTAACTTGCCCATTTTTCAATATCTTTCAGCTTCACATCAAATCTTGGACTAATAACTCCACACTAAAAAAACAGGTATCCAGTTGCTATACATAATCACCAACAAATTCCAAATGGCAAAGATTTGATGAAGGACTTTCGAAGTCCTTGGAATCACGAGACAAAATCCAGTGATGGGTAAGGGCAAACTCATTAACCTTTTTGTGTTTTTGCTTAAGCCTTCACTATTATATATTTTTTTAATCTAATATCCTTCAAAAAACGTGTTTTAACACATACATATATAAATGGCCGATGCCTAAAAAGTGGAATCATTTTCCAAGCTGAAATTATTACCCCAGCTACAAATGAGGGAAAAATTAGTCACCAAATGTATATATTTTTGAACCCAAAGCAGATGTAAAAATAATGCAGATTACACGTTGTCTAGAAGAACTACGTACATAACTGTTGGAATGAAAAATCACAAGAAAATTAGTCCATTTACTGCATCATATCCTATAAAATAACACAGACTTATAAACACCATTGATGCACATGCACACACATATTTGGGTTGCAAAACACAAAAAAAGGTGCAAATGACACTTGATACTGTATAGGCCAGGGGCGGTTGGGGCCAAATTTAAATAGGTATTCAAATTTTAGGAAAAGAATTACTCTCTAAAGGGGAGTGCAAAGAATTCCCTGCCCATACATTTTGGGTTATGGATCACTGTAAAACATGACAAAGAGCTCTTCTTAACTGATCACAAAGAAGATATTTCTATTTTGCAATTATTACATTGTCATCGAAAAATCGGAATCTTGGACTTAAGAAGTGAAAAAGTTTCTTTCCAAGGCTAATTTGTAACTTCATTTATTTTTATGCCGTTCAGCAGGCTTCTATTTAGACATTTTTTCAATAATTGATTTGAAAGAACGATACATTTACACTAACAAGAAACGTTTTAATTGCCTTATGCAAGCTAGAACATTTACTCTCGGTGTCAAACACATGCATAAAAATTATGCTTCAATCCGTAAAAGTTACAGATAATTGATCTTTAATTTTTACGCACTTATTAATCTGTATTATTAATTTTTTAATACACTTATAAAATTTTAAATACTATAATTGTGTCAAGGAGACAGTAATTAATCTTACCATTGCAATAATGCATGCATTTATGATATGGATTAAAATTAAACACCAGGAAAAACAAGGTTTAGGAAATCCAAAGTTTTTAAGAAATGCATAAAAAGTACCCACTGTAACTATAATTGAAATTAAATGCTGATCTTAAAGTGTGGAAAGATCTGTAACATCTTTGTCCTTGAAAGTTGAGTCACACAAGGGCTGGTAAAATGCTTCAAGTGAAAACGAAAAGGGCCTTGGGTTAAAAAACCCCAGGGTTGCTGTTGTTATCAAAGATTATATTGCAATTTAAACTCACAGAGACTTACTGCCTCCTGAAAGCCACAGAAAGGGCAAGGTATTGAGGATTCTGATTATGTCGGCTTCTAAGAGGGATCCCATTGTCTCAAAAAAACATTCCTATATGCATTTTGAAGTTCGCCACCAGAATTTTTGGCTTATTTTCAAAGTTTTACGACCTGAATCAAGTAGAGTTTTAACTATTTTTTATTCATATTACAGAGTTGAATAATCATGGACCCCTTCATAAGCAACAAGAAGTAGACACTATTGCCTATCACAACATCGGAAAAATTTGAGCATTGGGTTTAAGATATTAAACTGCTGGTGATTGAATTCATTTCTTTGTTGGGATTGAAAAAAAAAAGAAACTCACCAACGACACTCGTCTCCCAAAACCCTATCTATCAAGCAAAACTTTTGTCGCAAGCATCGCCGCAGTATTCAAAATGATAACTGAATATGTTATGTTCAGACACTCATAGAAATGAGGCCAAATGGTCAATGGTAGCCGACATCACAAAGGGCTTCAGAAACAAAGATAGTATTGAGCACAGACTCTGAATACCTCAGGTGCTACACCTTGGTCATAATCTGTAAATTTCAACAGCTATTCTGTTCAGTGAATAAAAATTCCTGAACCTATTATCATCCTCAAGAAAGGAAGTACCATAGGCATGTCATTTCTGACATCGTGAAGGGGTTCTTTAATGAAGATCCATGTCTTCTGCAAGAGTTCCTTACAGGAAAAAATTTTGTAGCTAAAAAAATATAAGGACATCTTTGACAAAAAAAGTACTCAGTGAATACCTAGAATACCCCTCAGTGCCACCCCTGGTATAGACCTATATATCTTGACAGTTTCATACCAGATTGAAGTTACAATTAAATATAAAAAGAAAAAAATTAATAAAAACTTCCGTCAAAGATATGGCTAGCTCAGGAATATAGGGTATTCCTCAACATAAAGCTTGATGCAATTCTGAAGCAGAACTGGCTTTTACCCTATTTTCATCACGGCCAGTTTATTTAATCACGGTATTTTAATGACTGAGGCACAAAAGGCATTATCTCCTACATGAGAATTCGCCTGAAAACGTAATTGATATACAGAATATCAGCATAAATCATCTACCTAGCTCCATGCACTACGTGATTTAAACACCAGCTTCGAAACACTCAAAAAATTTGAAAAAGCTACAACAATATACTGGAGCATACCTGTGTGTCCTTTTACAGAGATGGCAGAGGCCATTGCCGCCTTTGCCATCTTTGCCTGAAAGAGAAAGTGGCTATTGCAAAAGCAAACAACAATACTAAATATAAAACCCTTACTTTGTTTAGGCGTCCATTCAAGTTCACAACGATTTTCCCAGCACGATGGTCATCAATTATTTCAAATTCACCGATGTAACCTAACACGATGGTCAAACAAAATCAACATTTCCTTGATAAATTGAAACAAGGCAAAACAATTATGGCAACCTACAGGTACAACTTAAGTATGTCTAAATCAGCTACGTTGATGTCTCCAGCATGGTTTTTATACAACTTTAAACCAAGTACCAAAATACACACTCAAGAAACGGCTTGAGGCTAATGAGGTTGGCTAATAGCAGGTACAGAGCATTGGCTAACTCAGTCAAATGTTCTAACCACAGCTTTGCAATTAGGCAATAATCTATAGCTTGTGATTTAAGTATATTTAGTGCACCTTATTTAGCTAGAAGTTAGAATATACTCACTCACTTATATCCATCAAACCATAAACCTTTGGACTGACCCCCCCCATATATATATATATATATTAATTCTCTCGCACTCACCATTGAGCTTTGCCCTGTGATACTGCTAATGTTACCAAAATATTTTTCACACTTTCAGCCACAAGTACACCGTATATGTATTACCAGGGCCACAGCATGACTAGCAGTTTACTTTTTACATAATAGGAGTGCTTCCAAGTCACTATTACATAGTTGGCAGGGTGCCCAATTACCTCTTGAATTACCTCTATAAAGCACTTTGCAACTAATATATTTATATTGATTTTATATACATATACTTTTGTAATGTGTACGATTTACTATCTTTTGTGCGACTGTGGCAATTATATTAAGGCATTGGTCACCTAATGTATTTATTTTAGCACGCACAGCAAATGTAAAAATAATGCGGATTACACATTGTCCAGGAGAACTACATGACTGTTGGAATGAAAAAACACAAGAAAATTAGACCACTTACTGTCACATATGCTATAAAATCACACACACTTATAACCACCATTGATGCACATGCACACAAAAACACAAAAAGGGAAATGACACTTGGTACTGTATAGGCCTATATATCTTGACAGTTTCATACCAGATTGAAGTTACAAAACTAAATATAAAAAGAACAAATTTAATAAAAACGTCTGTCAAAGATATGGCTAGCTCAGGAAGATAGGGTATTCCTCAACATAAAGCTTGATGCAATTATGAAGCAGAACTGGCTTTTACCCTATTTTCATCACGGCCAGTTTCATTTACTTGATGCAACGGTCATTTTAATGACTGAGGCACAAAAAGCATTGTATCCTACACGAGAATTCACCTGAAAAGGTAATTGATATACAGAATATCAGCGTAAATCAGAAGATTTACCTACCGTGCCTCATCATCACCGTTAAGAACTTCACGATAACTTTTGATGATGGCCGAATTAATACTTGACGTTTTCCTCGTTTTTCGGCATTACAGATACTTTTAAGGGCATCATTTAAAACACTGACGCGAACCATGGCTAGAAAAAGGACGACAAAGTAATGTTATTTTGACTACAATAATGCATGAACGTGTAGGTCGAAAGGAGTTGTCAACAAATGTATAACATTCCAACACCGACACGATTAACAGAAATAACGAGAGGGAAATTAAACTAAGAGATCTGTTAATGAAATAAATGCTTTCAACAGATGATAAGTACGATATCCGTAAGGATTGTGGGGATTGAAATCTATAACCAGTTAAGATTCTAACCTGTAAACTTGCCTGATCGCCTATCAAGATCGAAAAGATCTCAGATAGCCTCCGATCGGAAATTGGCGAAGGATACGAATTGAAAGAGAGGCAAATTCATCAGAACAGCAAGCTTACCAATGTGTGGGTTATGTTGTCCGTTGTTGAACTTGTTCATGCCCAAAGTTGCAATCACTCGAAGCATAGCTTAGAATTTTCAATGATCTGCCCTGAAAAAGCCATAAATTCTACATTTCCTGATCGTCTTGTATAAGGAAGTTAAAGGAAAGACAACTGAAGCTGTTCCTGATTAACAATGGAAAGGTTTGCAAACTTCTAACGTGCAATGGAGCTTTGGAACTATTGGTTGATTTGCGATTGTTGGTTATTACGCATTTGATTCAGATTAAAACATATCATACAAAGCATAGACGACAAAGAATTTTTGGAAAAAGGACTCTAGTGAAGGTTGAGATTGTACTACAAGCTTTACAACACGTGATCAGAAGTGGGATAGGTCTTTCAGTTGCTAGGGATTTTGTAGCTTTGATTGTTCTGGTATCCTTCAGTGTTGGATGGATACTAGAGTTGACACAAATTCTTTAAACATAGTATGATCAAAAGCTTTGAGTAAGTCTTGTCTTAAAGCATCACTCCTATACAATATGGCAGCTGTTAAGAGCGTCAGAATATTGCTAGTTGGAGACGGTAAGTACATTGTCGAGGAGGTGTATGTTTCCATGTATTGTCACTGTAATACCGTAAAAGGTCTATAAAGTCCCCTCTCTATTAAGCCCCCCCTGTGAAGCAAAAATTTGAAATAAGCCCCCAATCTATTAAGCCCCCCCCCCGCATGATGTCGATAAGGCTTTCACTTCCACATTTCCCGTACAAAAACATGCTGAACGCGAGAATTTAGTGAAAGCTAATGTTTTTTCGTGTAATACTTTCAATATCTAGCTTCATGTATTTAAGAGTCAAAGATTTCTTTTTCAGTTCTGCCTCTTCTCTTAAGTTATTTTTATTTTTGGCCACCTTGCGATCACACCCATACCTGAAAAGACTAAATCTTTGACTGACTCTTGTTATTTAGTTTAACCAACTGCATCTCTCATTAAATTATGTTGTAAATGCCACATCTGCTGCTAACATCTGCTTACATTGATGAGGTGTGTTGCCAACTTTATTGCAATGTTTGTACTGAGGTCAGTAAGAGTTTCTCAATTTTCATGACCAGTGAGTGTATATTTAAAGAGTGATTAGTATCTTCTTTTCACAAATGGTTTATTCATATTGTCTCATACAATTGCTTTTGGCTTTCCGTAGCATTGAATCGAATAAGATTCCTTTTTTCTTCACTTTGCTATTTTGTTACAGACCTTTTTGTACATATATCTTGGGTATCAAACATGAACTATATTAATCACAGGAGCATTCTTCAGGCACTTCTAGTCAGGTGATATCATAACAGCAACTAAAATATACGAAATCTTCATAAAGATCAGATGCCCTAACCATCTTAGTCAAGCCTTTTTGCATCTCTCCTCTATGGTTTGTTTATTGTAGCATCCTCTTGTGGGCATTTCTTCCTATTCATAAATACTTTGCATAAAAGATTAAGAGCTTAAACAGGTTAATGTAATGGTGTTGATGGTTTTAGTATCCTGATGGGAATCTCCTGACTGCTATAATATAACATTTTGGGTGCAGTAAGTGGAAAAAAGGTATCGTCACAATATGGATGTGCAAGAATGACTTAATCAGTACTTCTCTTATTGCCCTGTTCGTAATTGCAATGTCTCTCATTCTTCTTGTATTTTTGTTTTTCTGATTTCATATTTTTATCTGAAAGTTTTCAGATGGTATTGGTTTTGAAAAAAAGTCCCATTTGTTTGACATTGAACATCATGATTGTGTCATGTAGCCACCCTCGTAAGAAACGAAAACAACCAATTTATCAGTTTTTAACTTAAATTGACAACATTTTGTTTTTTGAAAGATGGTGTTGGGAAAACATCACTGATACTTGCCTTGGTTTCCGAGGAATTTCCTGATGAGGTGGGTAATAATTTTGTTTTAGTAACTTTTGGTCTTTGTCATGTAGATTTTGCAAATTTCCTTTTTCTCACAACTTTTTATTAGTTACAATTTCACTTGCTAAGACACTTCCTGCCCTCTAATTGGGTTTATTAAATGCAATAGCTTTACAGTTGTGTGTTTTATGCTTAATCAACCAGAAATGAATTACATTTTCTAGTGTTCTCTAGCATTTCATTGACAGAGAAATGACGTATGGAGACTTTTTTCACAACAACAGTTCAATTACATGAATTATGTAATTACTGTTTGTTTTGTTTTTCAGCTGTTTTGGTGCTTTAAGACTCTTTTTTACCTTTTAAGGATACTGTACCAAAATGCATGTAGTCACATGTTTACCAATTTATTTGCAAAAGCTGCAAGAGTGCTTAAATAGGTCAAGCTAAAAATCATGTACATTTGAAAGCCTCTAAACATGTCTGTATTTCTGCCTAATTTTTCTCCTGCAAGATACCAGGAAAATTTACCTACCCCTTCTTTTTCTAGTATCTTGGAGCATTAACCTTCATTGGGATATCACAGTTTTTTTGACAATTGTAAAATTTTATCCTTTACTCCTCTTGTTAGCCACTTGCTCATTCATAAAAGTTTGTTAATAGCTAAGCACAAAACTCTACTTAACAACAACCATAAGACTACACTTTTATTGCTCTTTTAGTTTCCTTTATTATTACTAAGTCCTCGTTTGGTATATTCAACATTTACTGCCTTGTTAATCACTAGCTAATGTTTTTACAAGTTTTCACTTTTTTCTGTGTTTTTGTGATTCATTGTACTAAAATTCTACATATACTCCTGTAATGATGCTTGTCTAATAACTTCTTTGAAGATGTCAATTGTATTTGACAGAACGTTAGAATAATAGTTTATCAGTTAAAGTTGTGTCTTATTCTTTGAAGATGATCAGCTTGGTTCTAATGTTTATAGAGTTAGTAGATTTCGTTTTCCACCTGTTTTCCACCTTAAGTGCTACTGTTGAATTCAACATTTCAAAAATCAAATGTGTTTTATTATAGCCAACAAAGTTGAATTTGGCAAAGTTAAATGTGTGAGGGAGCTTTAGTTGCATTGACATTTATTTTGATTTCAAGTATTCAATTATCTCCCCCATCATGAAAAGGTGAAAGCTAAGGTTACTCAGAAAAAGGACAACATTAGTGTAGAGTGATTTATGCATCTTCAAGAAGCAATGGTAACAAATTAGTTATTTAGCAACAAACAATCCATATCCTATTAAGTTCTGTTTTCATGGAAATCAGAAAAACAGTCCCCCAAATTGTGAAAGTTTAACTTTTTGATATAGCTCTCTCCACATGGATGGGTACCGATGCAATAGTTCTAGATGGTGAAATGATTAAGGTTAAACCATTATGCAAGTCAGTTTTAATATCAAAAGCCTTTATCAGCCAGTTCTATATATAGTTCTGTTCAGTCTATATCTATTCTGATGTTTGGATATGCATTCTTGAATGATTTGGGTATCATGTCATTTATATATTACCAAGGTGACCATATTGGGAATTGTCTAACATGACCATTCGAGAAGTAAATCCATGTTCTTGGATGATCTTGAGAAATAGCCATTGAAATACATGCTCTGTATGCAACATCTGCCTCAAGTGGTCCTAACCTGCTCCTGATGGGTAAAACTTCACTTGCAGGAGATTTTGATTCACTTGGGACCACAATTCAAATATTCATGGGATGGGGATAATACTATTGCTATTATCCCTGATTTATGATCATCCTTAATGTTCTCTCCCTGTTACATGAATCCACTTCTTCCATGGAAGTTGTTTTTGTTCGCTTTTTCCATTAGGGATATTGTAAAAGGAAAGGTTGCTTTCTGTTTTGCTGTTGTTAAAGCAGCCAGGAGCACAACAAGTAAATCCATCCATGCCACCAGTTCTTTTTTTATTCCTTTTGTTCAAGACACCTTACAATTACTTACGATCAGTATTTTGAACTCCTATTGCTTGGTTAACAAGATCTTGTCATTTTTTGTTATCTACCCTGAACATCTAATTATTTGACTCTTGTCACAGGTGCCTGCTAAAGCTGAAGAAATAACAATTCCAGCTGATGTCACTCCTGAAAAAGTTCCAACTCATATTGTGGATTTTTCAAGTATGTTAAAGCAACTATTGTATAAAACCCATTTTCATGACCACCTAGTTTAAACTTTTTTCTCTTTGAGAATGTTGTTACTGAAACTGAGATGTTATCTAAAAGCTTGCGTGATCAGATTGTGGCATGTGATGTAAATATTTGTGTGACACAGTCTGAGTCATTTATGTACACATTTATTGGTTTAAGGTGTCCTTGCAGTTATGATTTATTAGTAATGCATCCTTTTGTTTCTTGAAAATACCTTGCACCATACAAATGTCACAACTGGTTTCGGTAACATCAAAACCTGTCTCAGATCTAAAGCATTACTGAAGCAAGCTTATAATAAACAAAAAACAAGTTGAGTGAACTATGTCCTCCTTTATGTCCTTCTTCATTTTAGTTTAATATCAACCAAACAAAATAAAGTAACACCTTTAAAGTAGTTGTGAATCATGCAAAAACCAAATGTAATTTATTGGAAATGGGAAACTAGTAATCGAGGTGCATTGCTACTTATGTGTTAAATGTGATCTGTGGCTAGTTCATGGATCAATTAAAACATTCTCTGAAAGTCTTAAGAATCCATTTTGAAATAGCCATTATTACAGCTTCTGTTACAGTTTTGATTCGGTATTTTTTGTATTATCATTTAAATATCATAACATACACCAAAGCAGAAATATTGGTTGAAATACTAAAGAACAAAACAGGAATAGCTCAAGTGTTCTGTTGAATTAGTAAGCTTCCTAGATTACAAGTTCATCTTACAAGTTTATGCCTATCTTCATATAAGCAATACCCTGGTTACAAACAACATTTTTGTGCAAAAAATTTGCATGTTACGATCACCAAAGTTGTGGAAAGATGTCCAAAAAGTTAGTGGTAAAGCATGAGGATTGATTGGTTTATTGGAACCTGTACTTACTAACTTCACAGGGTATGAGCTTCTGCATTTAACCTAATATTTCAACCTAATGTTATACATCTTGAAAATTGTAACATAACTGGCTTGAGCTCTTATCAGTTGTAGAGCTTATGGTACTTGAGGCTTAAATTCATATTTATCAACTAACCCCATTAATTGTTGTCATTCCTGTTAAGGTAGTAAGTGCAGTCAGCCTTTAGAATTAACATTCAGTTGAATTTTTTCCAAGATCTTGTTTTGAAACATGCAACTGTTTTGATAACTGAGTCATCTACAGTTTATTTCCATCTATATATATCAAGTAAGTGGGGTTGATTTTTTTTCAAAAACTGGCCATTTAAAGCATATTAAGGACAAGCTTCTAAGATTACACTTAGCTACATCCATACACTCTTTGCTCAATTCTGTTCAATAATGGACATCCTCTGATCCCTTGTGATGAATTTCTAAGCTTTGTGAGCCCTCCAAGACAATTAGCTGTTATTCATACTGGGCTTTCTTGTATGTGATATGGCCTGTTGCAAAACCATTGCAAGCTTAGTAGTGTTTGGAGGCAAAGAGCAGCACCTTTCATATTTGATTTGATGACTGCTTCATAAACTTGACAGCATTAATTTATACACTTGTGTTTCTCTAGTTGTAATCTTCCCTGTAGATGGTAACAATCTTATTGTCTTGGTATTACTTTTTGGTAAACCGAAGTTGAGGCAAGTTATTGAATACAATTAGTTGGTGATTTTTATTTCAGCTTCTGAACAATCTGAAGAGGAACTCACGGAGGAAATAAAGAAGGTACACATTTTGACACTTTTGCATACTGTTGTAAATTATCCACATACTGCCAATAATTGGGATGGTATCCCCATGTGATTCATAAACTACTTGGAGAGTACAAATACTACTGTAGGCAATAATTTTATGTTAAGAAATATTTTACCTTAGGACATTTATTTTTGGCTTAAATTTATGACTACATTGCTTTTAAGAAGCTGTATAGATATTTTATAAACCTTTTTCTGATATAGGCAGATGTTGTTTGCATTGTTTATGCAGTGGATATTAAAGAATCTATTGTCAGGGTATGTATGTAAATGACTTATTTAAATTGAACTTCATATTTAAAGGGATAGGAAAGGTTCTATAAAATACTTTTTGTATGGAAAATGTGACAACCGTTTCATGTTCATGTTGGAATAGAGAAATCATTTACATCAGTTTTGAGATCTGTTTAGACTTTGGCTTAACATAAATCTCCATTATGGTTTTTATGTGTTTCAACTGTGACATCGATTCTGTTTTAAGTTCAGGGTTGTTGCAAGTAGTAATAGGAGTAAGGATATCAATATTCTGCTGTCTGCGTTAAGATGTCTTCGAGATTGTGAACATGAGAGAATTGAGAATGTGAACATACCTGATAGTGAAGTATACTGATGGTAAGTGCAGTTCTCTGAGTAATTATTAGTAAAAACAAAAATGTGATATGTGTATAAACGAGATAAGTAGCATCAGCATGAGATTTTTACTATTGTGAAATTTTCTTACATTTTAGACTATTTTCTTATTTATATTTTAGATTTCTGACTATTGGCTACCAATTGTATATGAAGTTTGTGGAGAACATGGTGAAAAACCAATTGTCCTTGTTGGAAATAAGGTTTAACTAAATTTTGACTCTTTCAAATTTAAGCTTCAGTGGCTTTATATGCTTAATTTTCTTTGCATGTTTAACATCTATGGTGAGTGTCACATGCACACTCTTACCTTTACCTGTCAGAACACTTTGACCATATAATAAAACAGTATTAATCACAGGATGAAAGGGCCTATTAGGTACCCTTTTATGTAAAAGACATTCTAAGTACATGGATTGTAGACATCAATGATTTTTATTTTCTGGCTTGGGAATGACCTTTGATGCCCTTTTAATCTTTCCAGGCAGATGTCATGGACTCAGAAGGAGCCACAATGGAGGTTTGTGAGAATATCATTCCATTAATTCAGTTTTGCCTAGCCATTATCTATGTTTTGTGCCTTTGTGTTCTAACAATGTTGAGGAATATGGGTAGCTTGACTGTATGTGTTATTGTGTCAAATTTTCTAGAAATAACTTTATCGAAGATTCCAACAACGAGACTGAATTTTATGGATTATGAAAACACGTCTTGGAAGCCAGAAGAGCATTATTGAACTTGATCAAATTTGTAAAATGACACTAAAAAGAAGATGGTGCAATGGTTGCATTATAAGCAGGCCTTGCGAGGACAGGTGATTGATTGAGTGCCATCAGCCCCACACCTGCTAAGAAACTTTCAGACACTTGGTTACACAAGCACCTGTAGCATGTCAGATACAACTTTGTATGTAATATTTAGTCCAAACAAAGAGTTATCTTTACTGTTGAATTAGCTACTGTATGTGAATAAGTTTCTTTTAATGTTAAAAGAGATCATTGAATTGCCATTAGATCCATGTATGAAGAAAAAGAGAGTAAATCAGTTAGTTGTAGAGCCACCATAAAGGTTGTAGTAAAGCAAATAGAGGAGGTTGGTGACAGTGGTATGACCTGGTCCACACACAAAGTGAGGACTCTACCACTAAGACACTGCTGTGGTTAATTAGATTTAGCATTAGAGTTATTTGCAGGCACGCGTATATTTTTGTCAGTCTAAAAGTTTAGAAATTGCAAAAGAAACCTCTCCCTTGAAATATGTATTGCAAAAGTAAGTGTTAAAAATGCATGTTTGGAAGTTAAATTTCAAATAGCCGTGTAGTGAAAAAACAACAATGAACATCATAGATAACTATAGGTCTTCTGCAACATGTGAATACAATATTTACTTTCTCTTCTTTAGGAAATAGTGCAAATTATGGACTTATATCCTGAAGTGGAAACATGCATTGAGGTAGTAACATAGTTCTTTTGGTCGATAACCAAAAAAGTATCTTTCGTTTTGATTACTAACTGGATTTCCTCTTTCATATACTTGCACTTTGTTTGGGTGTTTGGCACCCAGTGTTGTTAGTGGTGTTGATGATGGTGGTAGTATGGTAGTGGCTGTGGTAGTGTTGTTAACTTATGATGATAATGGTGGTTGTAGTAGTGGTGATAGCGGTGATTGTTGTGATGATGGTTATGGTATAATGTTAACAAGTCCAAGCACTCCATTTCAGGAAAGTAACAGGTTGGGAGGGATGTAGGTTGAAATAATTTGGAATGCGTAGCTCAAGGGAAGAGTTCCAGTGCTTACAAAACTGAAGGGAATGAGTAGATTTATGTTACTGTGAGCAAAGTTAATTATCAAATATGGGTTAAACATGTGCAAACTGGCCTATACATCTTCTTGCTTGGATTTGTTTAGTATCAAGGGCAAGTTTGGTAGTATTAGAGGTTGAAATAATAATTTTGTGGGGTTTTTTTGTAGTGCTCTGCTAAAGAACTGAAAAACATATCTGAGTTGTTCTACTACGCCCAAAAGGCAGTTCTGCACCCTACAGCACCTCTATATTCGAACGAAGATAAAGAGGTAGGTATTTCCAACATAAGTTAGGTGTGTTTATCAGGTGAATATTATTTGTTTTTCAAACGAGTGCAGTCCAGATGTGATTTCTAAATGAGATGAATGATGAGTGTAAATGGAACCTTTGGAAACACGTTGCGCCTCTAACTAAATGAGAGTGTGATCAGTCAACGTCAATATACAACGTCAAAGTACATAGCATGCTAGTACCATGGCGTTTACGTTGTAGGGTGGAATAGCAATCAATTTAGGATATATGACTGGTTAAACGTATGGCAACAGAGAGAAGGTTTTCACTACTAGCACGCTATTAAGAAGATAGCTGTGTAATTGATGCTTATGGTACAAATTGTAACAATTGTCATAAACTGAAATTTGCAAATGTAAACAGAAGAAGCACAAATCTGATTTCGAAATTAAACGCCTCATAAATGGTGAAAAACTGTGTGCTTTTGAGACTTCTGGTTAAAGTGCTCCCAGTTTATCTATCTGTCTGCCTGTTTACTCAAAAAACATATGAGTGGATTTTGAGGAACTTTTCAGGAAGAGTCCGACCTGAGATAAGGAATTCATTATTTGCACCAGATTGATATTAACGTTGATATCAACAGTACTTTCTTTGAACCGTAAGGACTACGGTAATGGAGTTTAATGCAAATCTGCTTTCGATTTTGTTAACATGATTTAAATAGTCTTGGCTATTAACAGAAACTATGTTTAGAAGTAATGATGAAGTTGAAAATCTAAGTCATAACAAGACAGATTTATACTAGTTAAGGAGTTTATAAGTTAAGCTTTCAGGTGTTGAGGAAAGCTCCTTCTAAGTTCTCCGCAATAGATAATATTGCGCCTTCTTGAACCTTTTGTGTTGTATCTTTGTTTCCCCATTTCACTGATTTTGTTTTCTATAGCTGAAACCAAAGTGCATCAAGGCTTTGACAAGGATCTTCACAGTAAGTGTGTTGTGCCTTAGTAGGTCATGTAATGATGAATATTTGTCAAACTTCAGTATGTATGATGTAATCAATGTCTCGTCACATATCATCAGCCAACAATGTTAGCTCTCATGCCAAAGATATGCGGCGTGAAGAACTGATTTGTTAGACCTAACTGTCGTCATGCACTTCAAGCGCAACAACAAGTCTTATATTCCAGAACACTTAGTCATCGCATTTCTACTCCAGCTTTAAAGACTGATTCTAAGGCCTGTTTTGTTTCTTTCTTTTTGCTGGAAGACTTTTCGTTACTTTTTATTATCATCGTTTCACTTATTCTATAAATTATTGCTCGACTTCTTGTTGACTTAAATCCACTCAAGAAATCAGTGATCGTGGTGATAGTTCTTAATACGTTACAAGAAAAATCGAGAAATGTGTATAAAAGATGCATTTTCCCCTGAAATTGTCTTGTGAACCCTGCAAGCAAAAATCCTTTTAGTTCACAGAAGCGCCACTCTCAATACCCATGTAATTGACACTGGACAGTGTTTTATCATATTATTCTTATGGAACCAGTGTACTTTCAATTTGTTGCTAGTCATGATCTATTGTACTTTCGTTCCAAAGCGAGATACCTTGTTACTTACTACGTGACTTCTAGAATCCAGAGATACGATAGATTGTTAAATGCCACACGAATGTTTATTGTGCATCACCAACTTACATCTTTGCTTGTTTTATGTGACCCTCTGTTATCGGGTTGTAACAGTTTTCACAGTTCCCCGTTTCATGTCAAAACGGGAACAGGGGGAAACTATAAGTCCTTTTGAAGAGCATTTCTTAGATTTCGCAGATACGAAGAGGTTCTCCATTCAGTTTTTGTCGTATCTTTAACACTGTAGTCCATAAAATACAGTCAGGGTTAATAAAGTTCGTTAATGGCGAGTAGAGAGAATACGTGAGCTAGATGGAGGACTTCAACAACTAGGCTGTGATATACAAATTCCAGTAGTATACCCTCTAACAAAGAAATCTCTTTGCAGCTTGAGGTATTTCTCTTTGGCTATATTCCATCAAAGCATAATTACATTCACCTTAAACTAAAGTAATCAAATTCCTTGAAAGCAACTGCTTAATTAGGTTTGAGAAGTCCGTCTAGAAGCCAGTATAACTCTCCAGACAGTATAGAATGCTATAGAACATAGTAAAACATTCTAGAAGCCTTTAGAACAAAATAGAATCAAATGGAACTTTGTAGAAGCTTCATGTTAATATTGCATCAGTATTGTTCCTGCAGCACAGGGAAGGTTTCTAGAAGGTTGTATATAATCACAACACGTTCTAGAAGGTTCTAGACGTCCATAACAGTTTCGTATGGACGCGAAGACGTAGATTGATGTGCTCCATTACTTTCTTCACTTATTGAGATATATTCTTTCCAATAGATACTACACTTGGCTGAGACGTATGTGTTGCACCAATCAGTCTTAACCCCCTCAAATTCGGTAGAATAAGTGATAGTTTTTTAAAAAACGAAGTGCTTTCTCCTTGATTAGTTTGTATATTACGAGAGCTCTGTCTCTCAAAAAGAAATTCCCCTACATTCAATTATTTGTCAGGTTTTATGTTTTGTCATTTTCAAGCTTTTGTTTATATTTGTTCGTTTATTGTACTGTTACTTAACGAAGTATTAGTACGTTAGGTAAGTGGACTGAACTTCCCATGGCGCAAATTATTGTAGAAAATCCCTCAAATTCAGGTTCTGTGGTGAACACACATCAGTTGTGCCCCTCACTTTTTAAACTTTTGGCCATGATCCTGCCAGAGTATACGTACCCCAGCGCCTACAGTTTCACCCACGCCACTGATTGTTATGGCATTTTGTAGTAAGGCCCTTTTCCATGCAAGTTATTCATTGTTGGTTTACTTTTTTAGATATGTGACCTGGATAATGACAGAATTTTGAATGATCAAGAACTGAACGAATTTCAGGTAAATGAGGTTATATCTGTTTTATTTGTCATTTAGTTTGCCAAGTGATGCTGACAATATTCTTATCGTGTCTCAGTCTAGCAAACCGAGGCTACTGATTATGAGGAATGTATATATGAAGAAGGTGTTAACAATAGACTGGTAACTTTATCAGGTCTTCAATGAGTCGTAAGTTATCTCTGAGCTATTTTTCGAGAGGTCCTTCTCTGATGATCAGGGTACTAGAAATAAGTTGATACAGCTATTTTTGCCTCAACAAGTAGTCATCAGTAGTGACAGCGACTGAGATGTCCCAAGGGAGGGAACCTCTAATTTACTCTGTTGTTTGTCTTTTGCTAGTGATGGAAGCCAAAGTATAGGATATGCAGTTTATGTGATTATTGTATTGTCGTAAATTAAGTCTAAAATACTGTATTGTGCGCTTATTTTGTGCGTTGGTGTCTGCCGGGTAATCAGGACAATTTTATAATTTTTGTTATTGAATTTTTTACTAGAAACGATGTTTTAAAAGCCCTTTACCGTCTCAAGGCTTGCAGGAAGTGAAAAATATCGTCAAAAGAAATATTAAACTTGGTGTAAATGAAACAGGATTAACGTTAGATGGTATGAAATTTCAATTAGCAACATTAATGTTCAGGGATTTTGAAAAAAGAGGTAGCGCCTCTCCCAGCTTTCATAAGGGGGCATGGGGCTAACTTGCCCTTTTTATGGACATTTCAACTTTTTTTACTTATTTTTGGCAGTCCTTACAAGTTCATTGTGGAAATCAAGCAACATTTTTGAATGATTGATTATTGAAGCCATACGTTTGTTACAAATCATAATAATATAACATCTTGCTACTAATGTTATCTATTGAAAACATTGGCAAGGTGACTGTATTTTTAAGCTGCCTCAAGTTGACTTTTGTTTCATACGAAAGGTGACACAGCTATTAATCTCCAGTCTGTTGTTTGCCTGCGCCAGCTGTATTTGAGAACTATTAATTCAATGCTGCTATATGATAGAAAAGGTTTCGAGCGTTGTTTGGCTCGAATGGATTGTGATTGATAAAGCATACTATAAAATGCTAAAATATTGAGGACACTTTTGAACATTGTGAAGGCTGACGGAAACAAAAAACTAGCAGCAGCCAAGCCAGGTTAATAAAAATTACATTAATGTTTTGCACTCTTTTACTGATATTGGTTAGCCTTATGCAGCTGATAAAAGCAGTCTCGTCTTCGTCATGTGAAATATATACCGAGAGAGTTTCGTCTAGTTCAGATGATATCTCAGAGGACGAAGGATAAAGTGAATAATTTAGAAGACTTATTTTCCAATATTTTTGCCCGGTTCGAGGTGTGTGTGGAAGATAGGGTCTGTAAATTCTACGTGGCTAAGAGGTCTATAAAAACTTCTGAACCGGACAGTCAGTTTAGTAACAATAAAAAATGTAATGCTTCTTGTCGCCTGCCCATGTTAAAACTTGTTTTGAAATAATTGGAAAACACTTTACGATGTCAACAAAATAATTTGTGATAAGACCTGTAGTGCAACTTTTGTGTTATGTAGAAAACTGTTCGTCTGTTTTAAATGCGGATAGCTGTAACTGGCCAAACAGACTTTTCTTATTGGTAATATTATCATCATCAGAACCATCCTCTTTATCATCATCATCATCATCATTATCATCATCATTATCATCATCATTATCATCATCATTATCATCATTATCAACATCATCATCATTATCATCATCATCAACATCATCATCATCATTATCATCATCATTATCATCATCATCATCAACAACATTATCAAAATAATTTAAGTAATTGTAATATTGTTTATGCCTTTGTAAATATAGTGGTGAAGCCTTTGCCCCT
>JANTCA010036295.1:0-20485 GCA_024741275.1 Chironex yamaguchii
TATATATATATATATATATATATATATATATCGCCTTGAAAATTTGCGGCAGTGCGCTAAAATCATACTTAAAAGCTTTTTTCGTCTGACACTTAGACGAACGAGACGAACAACATAAATGTGTGTGTGTGTGTGATTTGATATCAATATGCGCAACTTAGATCTAAAAAAAATCTGTCAGTTACTCTTTAAATTTACCACCAGACAGCCAGACAGAAGGGAATCAGGATTTGTAGTCACACTAAGAGTAAATGTTGGGTTTGCAATCCTTAGAATTACCATGGTCTATTCAGCACACCCCTTGATGCCAGAGAAGAACGTTCAATCTGACTAACAAGTGTGTACAAAATAAATTGCCAAAAATCGAACCTATTTTGCGCTTTTGTTAGTAAGAATAAGATGCACATGTATACGATGTATTTATCGTACTTTTCATCCTACTGTAGAGTAGATACCTGTTAGATTTGGTATTTGGTCAATGCTTTGTTTTTCGTAGGATGGAGAGTAATCAAGAGGCCCAGTGTTTATCGTATTGTCAAGGACATCCCAATATCGTAGAATTGAGAGACGTACATTATGATGATGTAAGTAATAAATATCGAAATGAACATATCCTGCCATTACCAATTCATCTAGAAAAGTCATTGTTAAGTTGTTGTGATATCTTGTATATTTATCCTATTCGTCAATAAATACCAATTCGTGGATTTTCTAGTCTTAAGTGGTGTGGTTTTGCCCTATCTTGTATGTATCTTATATATGACATCACTTGGTCTTACCCGGATTAAAATTGCAGATTTGGCATCCATTTGACAAAGTGAGAAGATGCGATGACAAGGATTACATTTAGAGATACATTATTTATCAATTCCACAGCGTTTTGTTGTATATCTTTACTCTGTACAAAGAGTTGGACCATTTGGTTGGATTCGAGGTTATCAATTTTTATGCAAATAATAGTTTGTTTAGACTTTGAGTGTTGAGATTTTGTGATTTTAAAGTAGATCATGGATCGAGAAAATCCTTTTTAGTTGATATGCACGTTATGTTTGAAATGTGGGCGTCTTCCTTGTTTACTTGAATTACTGGTAGTATCCGCAGGCACGCGTTTTTCTGCGGAATACTCTGGGGGTCCAACATAGGTGGTCCATATTTATACTTTATTACAGTAAGATTAAAATGTTATGACCTAAGTGGAAATGCAACCAGAATCACCTCATTGCTGACATATAAACTAATTCAAATAAGAAGAAAACAGTGAAGTAATAGTTGGCAAAGTAGTTATCATTAAGAACATTTGCAAACCTCTGGTGTCTTGGCTTTGCTATCTCATCAAACATGTTGATTGATTTAAAATTGGAAGACCGTACGTCAATTCTTAGGTGGCATCAAGATTTATATTTCTATGTCTACTGAATACCTTTTCTCATGTCTTGAGTGCGACATTTAAAAGAGAAAACGAGACTAAGCCAGTTCAAAGATGAGATTAACAACATTTGTAAACAATTACACAAATCAATCGTGAATAGTGAAAAGTTACACTGAATCCAATCGGACTCGAGCTCATTGTCAACTGATACGCGACCTTCGTAAGTTATTGGCGATGTAAAAGTATCAATACCCACAGCGTTTGCTTGGCAGCCGAGTTAATGGAACGTCTTGCTTGGTAGGCAGATGATTTCTGGTTCTAGCCATGGTTTAGTCTGTGTATCGTCCTCTCTCCTTTTATGGAGCTGCTTTTCCTTGCTCTCCCCATCTGGTAGCCTGTTGCGTATCACTTTGAAGTTTGTTGCCCTTGCAAAAATTATTGCCACGATAGAGGTATCAAGGGATGATGAATCCAGCCTCGTAAAGGTCTCAAAATATCTTGGAAATACCTAAGGTGGGTAATTTACTGATGTTGCAGCATATTGCCTTGGCACTTTTGTTACCTCCGCGAAGGAGGTTATGATTTCACTGGTGTTTGTATATTGGTTGGTTGGTATATTTGTTTGTTAGCAAAATAACTTAAAAAGTTATTGACAGATTTTGACGAAATTTTCGGGGTAGGTCACAAGTGAGCTAATTTAAAAATGGTTAATTTTTGGTGGTGATTCAGAGTATCATATGTTTGTTGTTTGTTTTTCTTTTTGTCTGTTTGTTTGTCTGTCAACAGGCTTACACAAAACCTACTGGACGGATCGTCGGGAAAAAAGTCAGACGATCAGCCTTGATCCAAGTGACATCCCATTAAATTTTTAGGATGATGCGAATGAAATCCTGGATTTTGGATCGTGTTTTGTCATTGAAACCTTCATAGTGCTAGTGAGATAGGATCCAGTTACCGTATTAACGGGGGAAACCACTGTTAGTTGAATAATACTATCTTGGAGGAGATTTGCGCTCTCAGAGTGCTTCTAGTTTTATAAATTTGTTATTTTCTTCTTATGTTTTCTACCAGCTTCACATGTACATTGTTTTGGAACTACTGAAGGGAGGAGAACTTCTTGAACGCATACGAAAAAAGAAAAATTTTACCGAGTGTGAAGCGAAGGAATTAATAAAGAAGGTTGTGTCAGCTGTGCAGTTCATGCATGAAAAAGGCGTTGTTCATAGGGACTTAAAACCAGAGGTATTGAGCGAAAGTTAACAGAGCTTGCTTTATGCTAACACTTTTTATATTATTTTTTATGGTCGGGAATTGGCTTCAAACACTTTAAAATTTGAGTTCCAGTAATCCAGATCTTGTGTTTCCACTCTCCTACGCAATGCGACATTGTATGAGGAAGAGCGGAATGCCTTCGACATCACAGATTGAAGTACCGAAGGACTTCGTGGAAGCAACGAGGCCTTCTAAGGTTGACCGGGATAAAATTAGCTCGCTATCACATGAAAATTTCCTGGCCTGGCTTGGCGTGGTGGAGAAAACGACATGTCATTTTTTACATTCTTTTCGTTTCCCGCAAGAGTATAAGAATGATTTTCAACCCGCTTTGCTGGGCTCGAGCTATCGCCTGGAAAAAAATTCAGCCCGTTTAACCGAGATCTCAGTTACCCGGGCCAGCCCGGCTCTTATGTGATAGCGAGTTGTGTTTTATGATAGTCTAGCAATCAAAGCGGGATCTCGGCAAATCGGCTCAACCCAGTTAAGCGGACTGAAATTTTTCATGTGATAAGACCCTAAGAAGATGCTTTTTCCGAAGCCAATAGATAACCGTTGGAGTGATCTTTCGCATGGATGTCGGCTGTAGCTAACCGACTTCCAGACATGTTCCATCATATACATGGAAAGTCATCAGCCCTATGATTCAGGGTATATAAAAGTGCCATATTTTAGCTGAAAACTATTCAGTGGATCTCTGTTTTAAGTGTAGACCCAAAAGTATACTAAAACAGAAGTCAACATGACGTGTACTTTTATGCTAGCTTATGGATCCTAGTTCTGTTACCAAACCTGTCTTCCCAGCAACTTGGTAGCCGCTTGATTTTGATAAGAACACATGACTGATGAACACGTAACTCCCCGTTTTGTTGGTAAATCTTCTCAGCCGTGTACTTTTGAATTATTTTTGATGAATGGCAGTCCATACGTTAAACACAACTTTATGACTAACGTTACTACGCCACACTTTAGTGCAACACATGACCGTGCTCAGTTGTATATTAATAACGAAATTCATCTGCATTGTATTATTGCCTATACTTTTTAATGTTGTCGTCCGTAGAATCTTTTGTTTGTTGACGAAAGCCCGGATGCAGAATTAAAATTGGTAGATTTTGGATTTGCCCGACTGCGAGGAAATCAGCCATTACAAACACCTTGCTTTACTTTGACATATGCAGCACCAGAAGTGCTTACACATGCTACTAGTGAACACATTGGTGGCTACGATGAAGCATGTGATATTTGGAGTATTGGAGTCATATTGGTAAGGTTATAATGAAAGAAAATGTTCTGATTGTCGTGGCAAAGTTTGTCTTGGTCGTCATCCGGTTGACTTCGAAGTAAATAATAAAATGTGTATAAAAGCGCGTGATATTCATTTTATGGCTACGAATACTTTGTATCGGGTTGTTCTCCCGTTAAAAGTAAAAGAGATGGTCAAATAAGCAAATTTTTTGCGAAAGTATGACAATCCAAAGTGAATTATAAGATAGGACAGCAAAAAATAAAAACCACCGAAGATCATTTCGATGTGGCGTTCTGAATTCACGCACATGCGCCCAAGAACCGTTGGCACTAACACATACGCGAGTGAGGGAAGTCTCAATGCATGAGATTTAAGAAATCTTCGTCAAGGCTTCACCGCATTTAAAATGGAGCCCCATTAGCAAGTAATACGTTCTTGTGAATGCCTTTAAGCTAACATGAAGTAATTTTTGATCACGCTTAAAGTGGATAGGATCCAAGTTGTATAGGTCATTCATATGACTGTGGATAGCAGGCTCAAGCAGACACTTTTTACCGAGTATGGTATAAAGAAAAGACTTCGGGAGGCATGCATTGGATTTCGCATTTTTATGAAAGCAAATTTTAAACTTGAAATTTGTATCTAAGGAAGGGCTATTGCGTATCTACTTGCTTAATCTACAAAAACCCAATGATATTATGTTGAGATTCATTGAGAATGAAACCGATAAATGAAGAATTGGTATGAATAACGTAAACGTCGTGGAGGGAACAGTGGTAGATGTCATCCACAGTCACAGATGTATGCAGAGTAGACGCAAAACTATCCACTAGCCAATAAAACCAGATCTTAAAAAAAGCAAGGAAAAGACATATAAGCAGAGAAATAAACTTATCTTAGCGACTAAAACATCAAGGGTTGGTTAACGCTGATGAATATACACGGACAAATTGGAATTCAATTTTGTAGATGCAGATCTGGACCCTAGACAGAAGGAAGCTCCAGAATATGTAAATAATCAACAATGAAATGATCATCAATTTTATTTGACGATCGACTTTGCCTATTATTATACAAGGTCATTACTTTTTGCGTATTCATTCTCAATTGATCTATATCTACCAGTATATTTACGATTTGATCCTTCACTTGATAGAGACATAGTGTTGTTAAGTATTTTGGAAGTTGTTGACAGAAGCTCTAATTTTCTGCTTTTTTATCTTGGGCAGTACACGATGCTGTGTGGACGTAGCCCATTCCCGCTAGACGAAGGACCGGGAGTAACAGCAGTGAGAATGATAAAAAATATCAAAGAAGGAAATATAAACTTTGAAAGTGAAGAATGGGAAACGGTTTCATCTTCAGCCAAGAGTTTGATTCAAGGTAAATCACATACAGCTGTAGATTATACTGTCAGTTTACATATTATGATCAGCTTGTTGAAATCAGCAAGCAATGTGGGCAATAAAGACTAAAAGAAGCCCCTTTTCCTCTATTGAAATGTTATACAGGCATGTACATGTGCACGCATGCACACTTGTTTCAGTTACAGGAAACGTATTTATGGACCACAAATGACTTACTTAATAGCCTTAATAGCCTTAATAGCCTATGGCTAATCTTAACAGCGCTACGTCAAGGGTTGGACATAATGCGACCCCATGTCGTGATTAAGCAGGCCTTTAATTTTAGTGCTATTTTAGTACGATCTTGCCTTGCAGCATTTTGTGTAGCTGCAAGAGAAACTTAAGTAATAAGTTTCTTTGTAAGATGCAATTTCCTTGATTAAAAAGTTGATATCTTTACTTTATAATAGGTCTACTGACGGTCGATCCACGGACGCGTTTGACTCTTTCCGAAATATGTGCTCATGATTGGCTGACTGGCCGCGTCAGTGTACCAACCACGCCTCTTATGACACCTGATGTGCTAGATGCATCTGCATCACAAGTTGGCAATGCCTTACGAATAGCACTCCAGGTGTACCATAAAGCCGCGAGAGCAGGATTTAAACTAATGGACGTGGAGCATGCGCCTTTAGCAAAAAGGAGGAAATTAAAGAATTCTTCAAATGACATAGTAAAATTAAATACTAAAGATGAAAAGGAATCCCTGACGCACCCCTGTGAATCAGACAAGGATTTATCACCAGATTCTGGTGTTGGTTCTTTGCGCAGGTGCCGAAGTGACAGCAGTGAAACTGCGCTTGCTCCAAGCCAAGGATTTGCAACAGAAACTGAACACATGAGCCCTTGTTGGAGTGAACTCAAGACAAGGTGTTTTCCATCAGAGTGTGCCGTTAATGACAATAATGACTTAAGGGGGTGCTTAATGGATCACAGAGCACCGGATATTGTATCACTTGATGCATCTCGGAAAAAGATTGACTTTTCTAGGATGCCTCCTTTGCAACCTGTGTTTGCAGTTGACTGTGAAAATGAATTCTTTTGTAATGATCCTTTTGTAACAGAGTGTGATCATGGTAACAGTGGTGGTGTTCAAACATCTGTTATTGTAACACTCAAAGACCAAGAGCGACCAAGCCTGTATTCGATGAGGAGCGACACTTCGACATCACAGCGAACTTATAGAACTAACTACTCTGAGGATTTTCAAGAAAGCGTTGAGTTCTCATCCGTTGTGAATACATTTAGTGATTCCTTAACTGATAGCCAAGCTATTGACCACAATACGTATGTACGTTCGCGAGACCCTCTCTTGTTGGATTGTAGTTACCCTCCTACAGGTTGCGGCAAAAAGCAAAACCGGGGCTCCATTAAGACAATATCAACCAAGTATGTCCGTGCTGACAATGACAACAACAATCTTGACGGGTCTCAACAAAGTAACAGAAAGCGAAAGTGGGAATGGACTAAATAGGTACCTGAAATGAATACCTTAATCTGGTTAAATTGTTTTGAAATCCCTTAGTTATATCTTGGAAATCGTGTTTTATCTTCCTGAAATTATGTACAATGATTGACCAAGTGCGGTTTAAGACAATGTCAGTCTATTTTGTCGACTGGTCACTGCTGCCTTGCTCAGTTTTTTACGTTGCTTATGTTATTACTATTTTACTGTCCTGACAATCACGCAGTGTAAGGACGACTATCCGGGACGTTTTTGGTCCTCAACCTTGTTATTCCAGCGCCTTGTTACGAATTGATCAATTTTTATGCCTAGCGACATGACATAGTCAAATATCTTACTTTAAAACCACACTTTATCGATCTATAATGTTATCAATTTCTTGTTATCATTCGCTGGACTGCTTACGTTAAAGTGACCTTCGTTCGACCTCGACTTATTTAAAGGATAATGTTTATTTCATAACAACATGACGTCTTTTGAAACGACGCTTTAAATCGACGTAATCTGGGCATTGTAAAGTATACAGTGGTAACACATTCTATGTGAGTTTAATAATAGTAAATGTTAAAGTAAAATGATCTTACAAAGGACAGTTTTATCTCGAGGTTGTACGTTTTGATGACCATTTTACTGTTACAACATTTATGTTAACAGTTATTTTTACTTTTTACTCAAATCTCATCGTTTATTTTGAATTTGTAGATCCATGGTCGCTAAGTAATTTGATAAGTAGCCTTGACCCAACGTTATTTGTAGTTGACACCTCTCGCGCTCTTTTTTATTTTTTTGGTTAAATATAACATCGGAGTTTTTTATGTTGTCTTGTTTTCTTTAAAGTTAGGATTTCAGATAAGTGTAAAATCTATTTTCGTTATTGTAGCAGACGGTGCATGTTTTATGGTTTCTTTTGGTAGTTTGCATCACTGTTACACAGTATCAACCACTTTTATGATCTGTCTTACTAAGCTTAAAGGTTGGAATAAGTTCCTTAAGCTGGTTATGGTGACCATCATAACCTCTACGTCGAGAGGTGTGAAACTAAATGTTTCCATTGTAGTCCACTCTAAACCATTGGTTGGCTCGGTAGGAGCTTCAGCTAACAGCTTCCCGCGAATTTTTAACCTGCAAGATTTAGCCATGGCACAGGATGTGATTTCAGTGCAATGAATGAGTTAGTCGTTTATTTCAGCTTTGATGAACAACTTTTAGTGTATGTAACATATGATTTATATGTGACATTTGTTTTTACTTGAAGATTGGATATGTATTAGGTAATGTAAGGTGGAACTATAAGGTTTCACTACTAGCGAATCTGATCTCGTAAGCATTGTTTTAAAGTGGTACTTTGTTGGAAGTTTTGCGTCCAGCATTTTGACAAATTGTTTGTTTATATACTTTGGGTAGTCAATCTTGATGTCAAATTGTCTTATCGTCTTGTCGTTCGTAATGCCATTACTTGTATTTTGAATTGGTAGGTATGTAGAAAATTTTAGATCATAGTTGTCGATAACAGAGCTCTTCGTTCTTTATTTTTATAAGCCATAGCAGTGTAGTCTTAACAATTTGTAGCGTTGCTACTCAAAATAGAGGCACTTTGATCTTGGTTTCGTCAGGCAATGAAACAGAGTATACAAGGCCAAGACCCAGTCTCAATTCATGTACGACAGATTTGTTGGGTGTGAGGGCAATTTTCTCCACAAAAACTATCGTTTTCCCAGCCTAAAGATAATACGATACAATGCACGAACAGTTTCAACTTTTCAATTTTGTCTACTGAAATCCAGTATTAATTTTGGCAATCGTACATATGTGTAGTTTTAATAATGCAACAAGTAGGATGCAGACAGGTATAGCATATTTAAGATCGTTTATTAGTATATTCTCTGCAGACTGAAGTTTCGAGGAATAAGTAACTTGTCATCCCAGAGTGATGGTAAGTGTGACGTGTTGCTCTCTTCGTGGATGTCTCTGTGGTGTAAGGACTGTATCAGATGTCAATGACTTTGACAGTTGTAGTTATAGATTGTCGTGATATATGCAAGATTTAGTAGTTTCGTATTGGCATTATCAAATGAGGTGTGGCGCATACTGCCCTACAGTGGGACGGATACATGAGTCAAGTTAAGGAAGGTGGTGGGTCATTTAAGGGGCTTGCCAATCGGCACCATTGGAAACCCCCCATCTGATTTGACTCTCTAGACTTGAAATTCAAGTCAACATTGAAAAAGACGAGCTAAATAGTTAATAATATCCTTACTTTCGCCTTTGTCTGCTGACTTCACTTGAGTCAATGTAACTTAACATCATTACTTGGCAAGTAGTAATAAATATGGGTATACTAGAGCAACAATTTGTCAGTACAAGATATTTAAATACATTGTTAGCAGGAGAAATTACATGTTTTACATTATTGTTATTATGCACCTAAGCTTTCGTTTGTGCTACAAGGCACCAGATAAATATTCTTCTTTATCCGTTGTTATAGCAGTCTTACAAGTGGATGTTTAATGGAATGAAATAGAATGTATTGTGTTGTTGTACAGTGTACTAGAGGACCGTAAATGTTGTCACAGAATGGATATACGCCTTTTTATGCTTTGTCTCCCTATGGCCACTTGTGTTCGGAAGACCCTGCGTGACCTTTGACATTTTCTTCAGTTAGTCAACGTATCCTTGATATGTCTTGCGTTGTTAAATTGAATGTAGTGGTTGCCACCTAATTGAGTGATTAAGATACACCCTGCCTTCGTTACTTATCTGTTTGCTACCATAACTGCATTATCTTGGCAGAAATAAGGAAGCTTTACATATTTGGCTTTTTCACTCAAAGCAGTGATTTTCAGCAAGTGAAAATTTTTAATGCAAATATTTGCTGTCATATGCCTGTGTTTACACGGCTGCCCTCTCGCAGGTGCTTTTGAGGTTTAATACTTTTCACCCCGCTTTCAGCATTCGCTGCTAAACAATATTTTTGTAAGCAAGGCCTCCTCTTTTATAACTCTGTTGCTGCTATCCACTCTTACAAGTGTTCCCACGTTGTCTCCTCTTCATTTCTATTTAATTCATTGAAACTAACACCCTTAAATTTTATCGCACGGCCTTGCTGCAGAGATTTTAAAATGTAGGGTTTTAATTATTGCTGAAATAGTTAAACTGGTTCCGCCCTGTTTAATTCATGCATCCAATATAAACTTCATGGTGCAGACTTTTGATCTCTAAATAGAGAGGAAAATGTACGAGCAACCTTGGTCACGTACCGTCAGTATATAACGTTACCCTATAATGTCAACCCAGCCCCAGTATATCAACTGTTACCTATTCTTACCCAGAATATATTTCAGCCAGTATGTCAGCACAAAACACTACAACATTAACTCAACTATATTAAGAGCGATAATGTCAAACATCGCATCAACCGCAATTTATTTTAGGAAATCAGGGAAAAACACATCGGAACCATAGTAACCCCTGTATGTTCAAGGAGGCTATCTAACACATCTTACCAATTGTGTTACCGCCATAAATTTAAAGAAAGTCAAAAACACATCAGAAATTTGGTAACCCCAGTAAATCAAATGCGGTGATTTCCTGATATACAATTTACTGCTCATCAAACACACTCATAGACGTCTTTTTAATTCCTTGCACCCAGAGTGTTTCTCGCTTGGGGAAATGTTATAAATTTTTTTGAAGTCTGTGTTCTCGCCTTTCTTTGTTGTTATTCTGAGCACAGCATGATTTGATAAGCAGGCATGTTGCATAAATAAATTGACCAATCAGGGATTAATATCCACTTTCTTGAGATTTTCGCGGTAAGTTCAAATTTAATAAAAGTCTGTGTCTCGATTATGATGTCATGTGACATTTCATTCATCGAAGTAACGACGATCACTCCCAAAGGTATTCCTTACTTTAATCCTTCTGTAAAAAGTTGCGTGTTAAATTTAGCTTCAGAGTTATGGATGACTTCTTTTATTGTACTGCATTTTATCCTCATCGCGAAAGAAATACCATTGGTTCCAAAAATCAACAATTAATATTTTGTCCTTATTCTTAAACGATCCACTCCTTAATTCTAGTAACTCGATGCCTTATTTTGGGCCGTTACGTTTGATGTACGCGAACTGTAATTGAGCAATATTGTAGTATCTTTTCCAATCTCTTGTTTGGTCCACTCCCGATGAAACATCAATGTTTGAAGACTTTTTGACCTCAGAGTAGTTGTCAATGCAAGTCAAATTACCAAATATGACCTTCCATATTGATTACAGTCAAATTGATTTTTGATTTACTTGAATTTCTAGCTAGTTCGTGTCAATTCATCCAAGGTAAACCCTAGGGAGAGTCAGAGCTTCATGAGATAGTGTATACAAATAGTGGTACTGCCTTAGAATTAATGATGAGCATTAGGGATAGTAGAAAGATCCAAAATATCTTACTACATTAAACATTGTAATCAATTATAGAGGTGTTTCTAAATTTTTGCCAGATAAAAAAAATTTGCTAATCAAACAGTTTGACCTACGAGTTTGTTATGTAAAATTTTCACTTTAAGCAGAAAACCTGTCGTTTCCAAAGACTTGACTATCGCCGCATCAATCGTGACTTGTGGACAGCAGTGATTAAGTTGCCGTGGACTCAGATTAAAGACAGAGAAGTATAAGGCATTAAACTACAATCAACAGAAAAGAAAGAAACAGCACTTGAGGCTTACGAAGATATGAGGACGAATAAAATAAAAGCGTAAGGATTTTAAAACCAAAGCAGAGTCTAGTCACCATGGTACAAATCGCCACTGGGCTGCACAAAGTCACCAAGATCCCAGGGAAACAACTAGACATGGAGTAATTGAGGGCCAAAAGAACATATTTTACAATGTAAAGTTTACAGAATAAACTAAATTTATCCAACGGGCAACAACTTTGGTTTTACTCCTTTCCAATGCCGGGGCCGTGCAACTTTTTCTAACATTTTGATCTTTCACTCAAAATGCGTGAAGTAGAGCTTTTGCTATTCTAAGGACAGATATATCCATCCAAGATGATCGAAATTTTCAGGGTCATTCGAATAAACAAGGATAAACCGTACTACAGTCTTTTACCTTGAAGAGAAAAGGCCATAATGTGTACAGAAATCAAGCAAAAAGATTGATGGACTTCTTTTTTACAATGAGGCAGACACTTTCTCCTTAGTTTTTCAAACGATTATATGACCCTAAGGTTCGAATTTGACTAGGTACGCACATTAGCGGATTTCGAGGGAGAAAACTGAGGGCAGTTGCCCTCCCCCCCCCCCTCCACGCCGAGTAGAAACCGTGCTGGAAAACACATTTTGGAAATTTAGCTCCCCTTTAAATAGAGATCCTCAGTCATGCATGAACTATATTATCATTGCTATAACATGATTAATTCGAAACTTTTCTTAGACGTAATGAACGGACCTTCTGTCATTAGTTAAGGAAGAAATGATTATATACAGCAAACTCGGGTCACCAATTCTTGAAAACTTGCCAGCGCCATAATTATCAACTGGCCTCCCTTCAGATTTGCCCTAGATCTGCCCCTGCCACGCATAGCATAAGGTATACAAAGACAATTACTGTACTACATAGCTACATGAACACCCCGAGAATCCATTGCAGAGCATTTTTGTTTTGAAGGATGGAAACTCGGACTGATAAATAAAATTGATCGCTACATGTCACAAATTACAAATATTAAGGCAACTAATATTTCGTGTTAAGCCGCTCATACATGCTCAAACACTGTCAATTCGGTTGAAGAATCGAAAGTCGAACGGTCCCCTCAAATTGTTGAACTTGACATTTCAAACATCGAACGTGTTTTATTCATCTAACAAAGATGCGTAGCAATTCAATGAGACTTTCTTCCCACCTACACGTTATGTCATACAAAGTTCCCTTATGCAAATTGATTTTCAGTATTATCCAATGGAAACTTTGTTTTATCTAAGTTTGACCGTATAAGAGTAGCTTTAAAAAAAGTAGCAATCTAAAGATATGCATAGATATCTGTGCATACGGATATGCCAGAGAATTAAACAAATGAAAGCATTAGTATTAAAATTTTACTGCGCGATATCCTGCTTAGAAATAACAGCAATATTCTCAAAACTGGCAAATACTAGCGATTAAGATTTTGATATTATTGTGAAAAGTTTAGTCAGAATCTTAGCAGAATTGTGAATGCCATGATCTAGAATAATAAGGGGCTGTTGAATTTTGAACACTGCAAGCCAAAAATAGAAATAAAAGTAAAGACATGCAGTTAACGGCAAACTGTAGCAGACTCAAAGGAGTTTTGACGTAAAATGTCATTCCTCATCTTGTAACGATTACTTCAAAGAGTAACAGCCACTATAAGGTAATGCTATTAGTCCTATTTTGCTAATGAAATAAAAAAAATTAGAAATGGCACAAACTTCATTTATAGTTGCCATTGCTCATTTAATGTTTTTTGGTCAATATAGTTATAATAGGTCTTCTCCTGTCTAGCCAGTTAAATAATTTCAGTACAAGTAGCTTTATTTCCTTTCGTTGAATTTATTGCCACGTTGTCTCAAATATGGGCGCACAACATAAATAGCCTTTCTGATTACAGCTCAAATGACCCCAAAAAGCTATCAATAGGATTCGGTTGATTTTTAATGCATGTTTTAAGGGTGGAATATAATTGAGAAACAGTCAGTCGAAACACAGTCACAATAAGTCACGCGGTCACTCGCCACTTTGTCTAATTGATTAATTTTTTCCAAGAAATAATTGTATAAAGTCCAAAATATTTGCAAACAGGTTGCATAGGGTGTACTGATAGGGACAGACCATTTGATTATTATAATGGTGTAATTTTTGTACCTGCCTAAAGGCCGATCACTTTTTTCCACAACATAACACTGTTGCTAGTTTTAATTATTTAAATATTCAAATAGTTTATCACGTCAATCTACCACTGAAAAAGACCTTTCAGAGCATCTGTCCTGTTCAGATTCAATAGAAATATTTGAATGTTCTCTGGAATATGTTCTTAGGCCAAGAGAGGGAGAAGGTCTGCCACGTAAGTTGTACTGGTTGCTAAACTGCGGCAAGTGAAATGGTTGTAGTGGAGGGTACGCAACAGCTGGTTGTAATATCAATGTGTGTTGACCATGCTTCAACTGCACAAGCTGACGTTGTATAACCAAGTCTCGAAAATCAGAAAAAGTTAAGAAACCCAAGTACTCAAGCCAAAAAATCTTAGGAAACCGATTTAGATTGAAAAAAACCAAAGAAGAAAATTTCCTTAATCTTTTATAGATAAGTTTGACTGGGTTTTGAATAATTACAAAAAGAATAAAAATTACACAATGATTTACAACATCAAATTTGAACATATTTTTGAGAAATAAATAAAAATATCCTGTACAACTCTTAAAGAACTTGAGCTCTGAAATTTGTGAACCTTAAGAAACTGGATTACTCATTGTCGAGTTTGGTTTGTGATGAAAAATGAATATACTTAATTCAACTGCATTTATATTTCTGTGATGTTTTCTACTTCGATTTTCTCCTAATAATTATTTTAATATACGTTTTTTGAAAAAAATTCACGTTTTTGAGCACAATTTTAAGTTCTTTTCTTCCTTTCTCGAAACTCTAGGCCGTTTCCTTCGTAACAAAACATTAAGCGACTTCAAAATTTGTCGGCGCCTTTGAAAAAAGTGATAAACTCGATTTTACTATACTTTCGTTCAGAGTAAAATTACCAATGACAAAGGATTAACACCTCGTAAGCGCATTAAATTCCGTAGCAAAAATGGACAATTTTTGCATGATACACGATCACTTTTCAAAGTGTCGGTCCAATATCGAAAAAAGTGAATGAAAAAAGTGATAGTCTAACCCGGCCTTAACGTAGTTTGAAAATGAACTACCGAAGCTTCAAACAAGGTACAAAATGTTATTGTCTTCGTTTGTGGTATCAATGTATCAACAAGTAAGCTTTTAGATTATGACAATGGCTACCTAGCACTCACCTTAGACTAAGAATGGCATATACTAGACGCAATTACTAAGTCAATTGTACTTCTTGACACAGTAATAGCAGGATCTAAATGTCTTAATCTTAAATGCGGCAGAAGGATGTTAGGCAACGACCACGTTGGCTCGGAAACCACATTAAAAATTTAAAACTTAGACAGCCTTAAAAGTCATGTAACAGAATTTTTCTTGACAAACGAGTTTTAATGTGGTCATATGTTATAATATTTAATCTATTCCTCTTAACTTGCTCGCTAACTTCTCTTGACCTGTATCTTGTCTGTTTTTTCTCGGATTAAAACTATGGAAAGTAAGCTCCTACATCGATCGGTTAGTTGTTGATATAAATCAACTACTTTAACCTAAGCATGATCTACGCAATCAAGATTGTATTTTGGTACTTTACAAGTGCTATTGCCTGTTCTTCACTATAATGTCCACACTGACGATCACTTGAAAACCGATCAAGAAAGTTACATTTTGCAGCAAACGTAAAAGATATATTTGTAGTCCTTCTGTGATATTTATGAAATAATAGTTGACTTTATTCATACAGACTTGGTTACCGTTAACATGGAAACATTTCATCTCTTGAAATATACAATAGCAGTTTGGTTAAACTTGAAAAGAAAGAGTGTTCGATTTCTCATGGATTGTTCAACAAGAAAACTTTATCAATCTATCATTTTTCATCGAATAGATAGTAAATATTGTTGCCAGGTAGATTTACAGTGAGTAATTGTGTGTCTCTCTGGCGTTTTTGACTGATATTTGCCAATTAGGATTAGTTAAAGATCAAACGAGGCATCAGGGAAAATTCAGGAAATGCCATGTTGCATCATTATCCTTATGTGTTTTGTATTCACCAAATCGTTACTTTGATCTGCATCATACATATGATTGTTTATCACTTTAATTGAGATCTATCCTATTGTGTCAACCTATTAAGAATCCAAACTGCATCTTGACCATGCAAGGTTTTTTTCTGCTTGAAATGTGAAGTCGTCAAAATAAACAATGATTATAATCATTTAAAGTTTAAACGGAGTGTCACTTAGCATATTACATACACATTTAAGATCTCTTCTTGTTGTAGCTGATATCATTCCTCCTACTCGAAACGACAGTCATATGCATACTGATAGTTTTATATATTTCATAATCATGAGCACAAGAATAATTTACACCATTAGATTAAAGAGATCTTCGATGACAGATGAGATTAACCTTTGTGGCTTCCAAAATCTTGACTGATCGTTTAATAATTGATCAGATATTCATTAGTTTATGTAGTAAATACTTTGATTCACAAAATTGCAGAACCGTGTGGCTAGTATATAACTATAAAAGAATACAAATTTGTAACATTATCGCCGTTTTAAAGAAGATAACGATCCATCCGCCAACTTTCGACCTACAAGGCCTTAGTCATGCAACAGAAATATTAGTAAATACGTTGCCTTTAAATCAAGCGAATTGCAATTTCATTTGTGATGAGAGATAAATCATAGTGAATTAGTAAGCACGTGTACCTTTTAGCTAAAGCTCGAGTCTTGATTTGACCACATAATAATGCATTGAACAGTTTGCATTTTATATAAGATATGTTACTATTAGATTACGGTCCTGATAAATGTAGTGCTAGCTTTGAATGATTTCAAATGGTTACAGAAAATCGCGAATTTTGATGGAAAGTCCGTCTGTAAATCGCCAAAGGGGAAGTTTAGGTATGGAATTGGCGTACTTAGATGCTATTAAATGGATTTAATTAGACGGTGTATACCCCGAACGCTCTCAGATCGATAAATATCTTGTTTTGCGATTATGTGCGTGTTTGAGCCTTTTTCAGAAACTTTACAAGATCTCTTGGCTGTGCTATTCACCAATTAACTTGGTTACGTTGGCTTTGTCTGTTGCATGAAAAACAATTTAAATTATGGGGCAATGGAATTTTGTAATCCTTACTTGGTTGATGTGAAAGAAAGGTTATAGAAGCCTATGTAATGCCCATCTTTCTGTACATTCATTGACGTGATTGTCGAAAGAAAATGGCTTATTGTGATTGTATTTGTTATCCAGTCGACGTAAGCATTCTCTGCTACATACAAATCCAGACACAAGAACGATAATAATCAATAAAAGGATCATTTTACCTCAGTTTTTAGATCTCTTTACAGTCTCTGATGCTCTGATTTATATGAGGTTAAAACATATCCTTGATGTTTTCACAATATTGTTCGAAAAGTGTAAAGGTAAAATTCTTTTGTGACTTAAAATAGTAAAACATTGTTTTCTTTAACAGTAGATTCGTATCAAAATAACATACACCGTACATAATCACTACTTCGCTTAACATTGATAATTTTTATATATCAAGTTAAACATTAATTGATGACCAAATTATCAAGCAATATTATATATTTATATATGTATATATCTGTCAAGAGCTCAATCATCCATGTTTATTAAATATATATAAATTACAAGAAATAAACACTTTTTAACGTTTCGAATAAATATTCTTCCGAAAACTTTTCTGTTTTTGAAGCTTTTTATCATTGTTATTTTCTGTTTTTAATCTTTATTTCCTTCAATTTGGATGCTGACATAACTGAACAGGACTTTGACTAATTTTGTGAATTCGGATATTTTTAAAAACTGAAGGCAAAAACATTTTCAATTTATGGGGGCGTGCATAATTTAGAAACGCAAAAGTCCTACTCTTATCAACTCAATTCCAGGTACGGCGCTTATTTAAAAATTCAAGAGAAAATTCGGTGCTTACTCTGAAATTAAATTTTAAGCACAAAAACTGTTTCAACCTTCATTCTCAGCTGCGTTCCCTACTCTACAATTTAATTTCAGCAACGAAACCTCTTTCAGAGTTTAATCTCAGCTGCGATGCTTAATCTACAATTTAATTTTAATCACTAAACCTGTGTCAACTGTAAATCTCGGCTGAACTGCTTACTCTACAATTTAATTTCAGGCACTAAATATGTATCGACTTTCAATATCAGCTGCGTTCCCTACTCTGCAATTTAATTTCAGCAACGAAACCTCTTTCAGAGTTTAATCTCAGCTGCGATGCTTACTCTTTAATTTAATTTATGTCACGCAACCTGTATAAAATCTGAATTTCAGATGCGGAGCTTACTCTACAACTTAAAATCATTTATGGACTTCATTTAATAGTTGAAACTCAGGTTTGTTGGTTACTCTACAATTTGATTTCAGGCACGAGGCCCCTTTTAAAATTTGAAGCAAAAATGTCGGTCTGTATTATTCATTTCGACATTAAAGACTTAAAGTCCTCCCTACTTTTTCCTTCAAACCACGAGATCTTACTATAGATGAGGCGCTTATTAGTTTTATAAGTGCCGTGAAGTATGCTACAGATAAGTGTTGTTGTGACGGCGCTTATTTGAGATCGCAGTTTATAAACATGAGATGCCGGTAAGGAGGAGCTAAAGGTGTATTGTTTTATTGTTTGTTGAACATTTTGTCCGGTAGGAGGTAAACTGGTATTTTATGATCCTTTTTGTTACTTCCTTTTCCCTGTCCAGATTTTTCGTATTCTACCAACTTACATTTCGATTTAAACACAAAAAGTGTTCAGCTATTTTAACTCGTGCCTTTTCTCTTACCCAACGAATGTTTTTGCTTCGTAATGCAGATGGCAAGATAGTCTTACACCCAATAATAAGACCAGTTCACTGATCCTTGTAAAAGATATGCAAAAAATCACCATTAGAGCTTGCATGTAAGTAGATAATAGCGTGGACGAGACATGTAACATTCGAAAAATTTTGCATTTAAATAAACAATTTTTGTCGAACCTATTTTTTACCCTTTTGAATTAAGTAGTTTGCCATCTTAGCAACTTTGATGGACCAAATATTCAATGTCTTGGCTGGCTCATGGGTCAATGCGTTGGAAAAATAACAGAAACATAAGACGACCACACAACCTCTGCTGCATCAGAACTGTGTTGTTGCTACTTGGCACAGGGTAAGCAGAGGCGCGGAGAGACATCCTTGTTGAATAAACACAGAGCGTTTGAGGCCAACGCATGCACTCTCAAACGTTCACAGCCTCTCTTAGATAGATGCGCCTCACCACGAATTCATCATGAAGCATGGCTGCTAAAAAACTGTTTTTGATTGGAATGAAGGGGTATGTTTCGTCCAACAATTTATCTTTCCTCGGCATCACTAATGAACTTCAAGAAACTGCGATAGAAAGCAAGCGAAGCGGTAAAAACAAAAGAAATAGCGAGGCAACGAGGTTTGCTATATCTTCCTATATCAATAGCTTTAATATCAATATCATTTATTAACTTTCCTCTGATGTTTCTTTGAGGGCAATTAACATCTCTCACCCAATCTCCGTGCACCACCAAAGCTCCGGATCTGCATTTCAATATCTTATTGCGAGCAAGCATCCATCAAAAATTCTCCTTAGCGAACTCACTCGTCTCTTTCCTTTGCAGATTTACAACAGATCAAAATCCGAGTTTTTATTCCAAATTAATATAGATTTGAGACAGCCTAAAAGCTCTTCTCTCCTCTTCCATTTTCATTTCAAGCAAAACAACATCTTGTTCTTCAAAACGTTTCAAGGCTGATTGGTTGGATTTGAATTTCTCTCTCAAAGTATCTTAGTTTGCATTTCTTTATGCAATATATGCAAAGAAAGGAAATGCATTCATGTGAGGTACCTCTTGGGAGATTGAGAATATCCCGGCAGTCTCTGGTCTTACCAACGAAAATCATTTCTAGCACGCGGTCGGTTAGAGCGGCTGCAAATGTCTAACCTCTGACTGCAATACAAAATTATGAACGAAACACGGCGAGGAAGACTTAAACTCCCTTTCCTATGTCCCAAAACTGGACCTGATTACTCCATTTTGCTTTCAGAAGCGGTTTTGCATCGTCTGTAAGATATATATGGATTATTGTACTAGAATCGGGAAACTATTAATCATAAACTTGGACGTTTGCAAGCAGAAAACATAGCACACAATATGGACCCTGAGTTGGACTTATAATCATATTATTTTGAAGATGATTTATCGTTAATTCTGTGCGCCGCACTTTGCATTGGAAGTTGCTTTTTAGACTTTTAACATATATGGATTACAATTGAATCGATGAGGAGTATTTATTAAACAATTTGAAGTTTAGAAACACTGAAGATAGTACACATATGGACCCTGAGTTGGACTTATACTTATATTATATTGAAAATGATATGTTGTTTATTCTAGTGGATTTGTCAATGTATTGTGGTTGGACAAATTGTCTAGAAAACCATCGTTGATCTAGAATTTTGCTTGACTTTCGACAACAGAATGGAGATATAAGAACGATACAAGGAAGACTTTTTTCATTGCTTGACTGCTGTTTAGCTCAAATCAAAGACATTTAGTTCCGTGGGAGAAATATAAAGCTGTGGATGAATGTATTTGTCGTCGACCCTCTATTGAACTGACTAGATCAAAATAACCGAGAAGACAAAAGGGAGAGTGTCGCATTGCAACATGTTAGACATTAAAGGCTGAGATCCGTCTCTGAGTGCTGATTGGAAGAAAATTAGTATAGTTTAATATCGTTGTCAGTGAACTTGTCAATTGTTTTCGGTCAATGATCTATGGAAAGTCATTTCGAACATTACAAATAGACGTTAT
>JANTCA010036306.1:6037-36564 GCA_024741275.1 Chironex yamaguchii
TTTCAACACTGCACGTTTCAACACTGCACGTTTCAACACTGCACGTTTCAACACTGTACGTTTCAACACTGCACGTTCCAACACTGCACGTTTCAACACTGTACGTTTCAACACTGCACGTTTGAACACTGAACGTTTTTGGTATGAAGCTTTTGTCAAAGATATATGCGTTTTGTTTTGACAATGTAAGGTTTCAACTTGGGTTCCTACGTATAGCCACTTTCGTGGCCAGTCGTGAAACATTTTGATGCAATTCTCTGTGCTGTGTCTACAAGATGGTGATTCAAAACAGTCGAGAAAAATATTCACTATTATAAAACAACACGAGTATTGTGGATGCCTCTCCTGCGATATTTACAATTTCGCACATGCTGCTAAGAAGTTTGTATACGATCACCCACAGGCCATGGACTGCGTATTTAATTGTAGGTTTCTTTTAAAATCCTAGGTAAAACATGAAACGTTTTGGTGTATCTCTGCCTGTGTTAGATACGATTATACTGAGTCTAAAGCAGTTTCTAAAGAAATGCCTCCTTTGATGCCCTGTAAAATGCTATGAAAATTTCTAACCTAGTAGCTGAGATATCTACATGTTTATACACTCCATTACACGTGAGGGTTAACGATCACCGACAAGGTTTTGACCGTGGATAGAAAGATCAAATTGGGTTATAAAAGGGGATCTGACATGAAACGTTTTGGCAATTATCTCTTGTCTGTACTGTATGTAAAAGGAAATGGTTTAGCGCAGTTTGTAGGGAAATATCTCCTGTTTTGCCCTGTAAAATATTTTGAGTATTGCCACCCGAGTAGCTAAGATATCTTTAAGTTTAAACACCTTCCAGCACGAGTGATTAAGCAATCACAAACAAGGTTTTGACCCTAGACAGGAAGTTGTCTGTAAAATCGACAGACCGGGAAGCAAACATTTTTAGGTTATGTACTGTTTGAAAAGAAACGGTTTAAGGTATTGAACAGAGCAACATCTACCTTTTTGCCAGACAAGGCACCACACTTGTTATCCTCGTTATACCTGGGATATAGAAATGTTAAAGTTTAGCGCCTTGCTTGAATGTGTGATAAATCGCTGACCCTTCCTTCCTTAAAATGGAGATTAACGAACCTCACATTCAAATGGCATTAATTAGCCTTTTTGGCAAAAGGAGGTTTGGCTTCACAGACAACATCCCCATTGATTAGCGTCAGGAAAATCGTGACTTGTAAACTACAAAGAACAGCGACCTCAGTTGCCCTTCTGCCTTTTCTCTATTCTGTAGTATAGACACATTTGTGTCACATGTATGATGAAACATTATGCAAATGATTCTATATGTCTTATTATTATTTTTCTTTGACCTGTTTCTTTTTGTCTTTCTTTCTTTTATCTTGATCGTTTCTTTGTTTGTTTCCTCTTTCTTTCTTTGTTTCTTTCTTTTTCTCTTTCCATGTTGTTGTTTTTCTCTCTCCATTTTTTCTTTCTCGATGTTGTGCCTTTTTTCTCTCTCTCAATCTTGTGTCGTTTTTTTCTTTCGAGCTCTTTCTCTCTCCAACTTTTTTCTTTCGTTCTGTTTCTCTTTCCACCTTTCTCTTGATCTCTTTCTCTTTACAATTATCTCCTTTCTTTCTCACGTTCCGTCTCTCTCTACATATTTTTTTCATTCTGTCGCTCTCTTTCTCTCTCCATGTTTCTTCCTCTATCTCTTTCTCTCTCCATGTTTCTTCCTCTCTATCTCTTTCTCTCTCCATGTTTCTTCCTCTCTATCTCTTTCTCTCTACATATTCTTTCTTTCTTCGTTCTGTTTCTCTCTCTAAGGTCTTTCTCTCGTTCCCTATACTTCTTCTTTTCCCCTTCGTTTTTTTTCATTCTTTCATTATGTCTTACATCTTTCTGCATCCTCTTTTAATGTAATCTTGATCACCATTTCTTAGTCTTTTTAACCATGTACATTTTACTGATAACTTTCCTGCTGTTTAAATAACTCTTGTAATTCGTATGGAAAAGAATGAGGTATTTTTATGAGGTAATTAGATTTGGATTTACCTCATTTTTTCACTTTTACTAGAAGCAGCCTTCGCAAGGCATTACCATCATTTTAAGTGGTGGTTTGCTCAAAGAGCCAAATACAAAAAACCATCTTACCAGTAAAGTACTATAAACATGATATTATTTAAGTTTTTTTATTGTCATTGTTAAATACCATAGCTTTGTGTTATTTGTCATTCATTAGTTTCTGGATGCATGATTTTAGTGTTTTGTAATCAAAGATATCAATTTTATTTAGATTAACAGTATTAAAGCTAAACGCAAAAACACTATGGAAGAAACAATGATTTCTTTCATTTTTCGGATATCTGCAGTGCATTGGTCACCGTAAAATCTCGATTTAGCGACTTGGGCGCTTATTTAAAAAATCCAAGTTTTAGGGTGGGCGCTTATTTGAGAGGACGCTGATTTAAAGGGCGCTTATTTGAAAAAGTACAATTTTGCTTTCTTTCATATAACTGTCTTCGTTGAAGATGTAAGAAATGATTAATAAACAGATGATTATTTGAAAAGGAAAGCATCTTTTACTGATACAACCAACTCTTCAAATTATCGTCCACTTTAATCCTTTATATTATCGTCGAATTACCGCCCATGGGCGCTTATTCGAGAGGGGCGCTTATTGAGAATTTTAGATTTTTGAGTGGGCGCTTATTTAAGAGGGGCAGTTTTTCGATAGTGGGCGCTAAATCGAGCATTTACGCTATGCAGCTATTAAAAATTAAAAGTCAAACATTGGTTAATGCCACTTTATCTGCATGAGTGGGGCACGTAGCACTATGCTAGTATAGAAGTGACTGGATATTTCCTGGACATCCTACAACATAAGTGGACGATCAGATTCAAATGACTGAAGAATCTTTTACTGAGCTGTTTAGTTCAGCAAGAATGACTTTAGATTTGAAGTCGTGAAACCCGGGTTCGACGCTCCGGTTGTCATCGGAGTTAATTTACTCCTTGATATTTCTATGCTTGCCTCATTACCAGAAGTTCGGAAAAAAGGAATCTTGGGCTAAGTGGGTCCTGGCCCTGACTACAAAAGGTACCGTAAGGTCGTTCCCGTCTTCATCTCTTTTAAGTGTTCCTATGGCCAGCTCAAACTGATTGCGAACTTAATAAGGAGGACAAACGTCCTAGATTGACGGACAGATCTTACAGTGCCAACCATCAAAGAAATGTTTTTGAGAACCATCGACTTTGAGGAAACCATTATGGAAATTGCAAATTCGAAAGCCCATAAAGGGTTTCCTTCAAACTGTTGATAATTTTGACATGCATTTCTTAATTTGATGTTTAAATGTTCAACATGAAATGTTTTGATGATATGAACATAGACATTTTAATGCAATTAAACATTTGTATACCTCAATGTTTCCGGAAACCCCGGAAGCAATTTTTAAGAGGAAGGTGTATGTGTTAGAGCCGATCGCCCGATCTTGTCTGTTTTTAGTATGGCTAATTTTTACCCCCACGCCCGCCCGCAAAAAGAATGCGTAGTTTTTACTCCTTGTCCGTTGAATTAATATTAATGACATAGAGTGAAGTTGTTATTTCCTGGTCAACTTTTTTTATCCAGTAGCTGCGCCGTATCAGAGTAGACTGTAAGCAAGCTAAGTATGTCTGGTACAAGCATCTGCTATGTTTTTGTACACTGCACCGTCAATGTGATTTTTTTAGCCTAGGTTTAATCCAGTGAGCTTCTTAGGCCGAGCACCATGAAAGGGTTTAGTCCAGTTATTGAGACGAAATTGGTATAAAGTCGAATCTGATTATTTCGTAATTAACTCCTAAAAATGGCGAACAGTAGGTAGTAGGTCAGAGCTAGCGAAATTATCCTCCGTACAGCTGTAACGTTGACAAGTAAGATGTATTTATAGAATGTTTGGTTTCTTTTGTTGGATGATGAACAACGTGACGAAGTGGATTGTAAGTTCACTGTGTAAATTTTTGCAGATTGCTCCTAACACGAAGAAATCTTAATTGATCTATACGCTGTTTGTGAAACCGTTCTGGTTTAAATGATTAAACTGTAGTATTGGTAGTACTTGTCTCTGACATGTTTGGGTACATTTCTTCTAATTCTAATGGTAATCTTAAGTACTACGAGGTGCATAATCTAAGTACATAGTGCGTATTTGACATGAATGTGTAATGGTGACCCCATCAAGAGCTCTTTGAGGACATATTTGACTGTAAACGACTTCTTTTATCCTAATTACTAGGAATGGGTCTTAAAACTCGATTTCCTTAAAGCCGTTGAAAGCTGTTGTTCTGTGGAGCGAATGTTTGAAACGATCAAAATATTTGTACTGCCCAAAACCGAAGTATATAAGTTAAACCTGGGTGGAGCTTTAACGAGCCATAATCGAGTTAGAGGTAAACGCGTTTGAGTTTAATGAATGGAAGTTGAGTAGAAGTTTAAAGTTGAATTAGAGTTTAATGAGTTGAAGTCAAAATAGAGTATTGTGAGTCCAAGTTTGTTAAAAGTTTTGTGAAAGGTTACGTTGACTTTGGGTTTTATGAGTTGAGACTGGGTTGAAGATTAATAAATCGAAGTCGAGGTCAAGTTTGAAGATGAGTTGGAGTTCGATGAGTTAGAGACGCGATATTTACTTCTAACTCCTCATTTGTTATTTTACAGATGAGTACTACAGCTGAAACGAAGACCACGGGGTCGTCATCATTGACACCCCAACAACAGATGCAATTAACAGAGCAGCTACGGCATTTGAAACAACAGCAGCAAATGCAGCAAGAGATGCTAATTCGCCAGTATCAGGAGCAGCAGGATTTCCTTAGACAACAGCAACAACGGGAGCTGCAGAATCATTTGAACAGCCAGTGCATTCAGTACTCAAATCAAAAGCCCCCAACAAGCACAAAGGACGTCTCAGGAATGGTAAGTCTGATTGGTTTCTTTTATATTGTTTCTCGAGCCCTTATTTGCGAAAGTATTGTTGTGAGGATATGGCGCCACCAGTGAATAAGTTGTCGACTGCTTAGTTGTTGGTCAAGTTGAGATCGATTGTACACATAGATGCTCAACAGACACGCATAGACAGATAGAAATACATTTAAACCTGGATACAGTCCAACACTGTATCTTGCCACATTTCCCCACAACACTACTTCCCACCCTGCACCATCACCTCGCCCGCATCACCTTACCCTACCCTACACCACTTCACGCTGCACCACGTCACCCTGCACCACGTCACTCTGCACCACTTCGCCCTGCATCATTTCGTCCTGCTTTACCTTGCCTGGCACCACCTCGCCCTTCATCTCCTCACCCCTCTCCTCGTTACCCCGTACCACATCACTCATTATTGATATTGAGTATGTTGTTTGATAGTTCCCACGAAGTAGATTTTGGGTATCAAACCGTATTTAATGGAAACCTTTTTCTGTTGAATATGATTAAACAGTGCGTAGGACAGGCTTATATTTGAAGTCGTAAGTAGTGCATTGGTACAGTTTTTGCCTCCTGTACATCATATTCAAGGTTTGAACCCCAGGTCTTCCTCTAGGGAGCTACTATCATTCTTACTTTCTCCGCTTTAGTAGGAAACGATAGGAAGAGGACTTGGGAGTAGTTGACCGGCATCAGTTATTTGACATTGCCAGTGCCATCCCGACGGGGGTTAAAGATCATGGCTCGCCATTCATCACGGTTGCCTGTCAGCTAAAGGCACTCATGCAGTTTTTTCTTTAGCCGTTCAATGCTGTCCGAGATTTTTCCCCTGTGCCTGCCTCGGCTACATCTATCCCAGATCCTTTTCTCCATACAAAGTTGCTCTATCCTTCTCTGTCTCCTGCAGTGGCCCAGGAACCTGGCTTGCCTTCTTTTCATGCCCTTCGACATTCTTCCCTGAGTGCCTGCTGGAGTCAGGACTTCATCGTTCCTGACATGGGCTTTGTATGATGTTGCTCAATGGTCATACTTAGATATTACAGAAAACGCAATCATTTGCGTGGTAATACAAGGCGACGATTCAGGCAATATTTGTTGAACAAATTTACATTCTCCTTTCCATTTTTATGTCGCCGTTTTCAAAAATATATGCTGTTGATAAAAATTTGTGGGTGTCTAAAAACGGTTACATTCTGATTATTAATGTAGATGTCTTGCATGATTTTTGCATCAGCACGCCATGCCTAGAGTGATTGGGTTGCTGTATCAGCCTCTTGTTTGAAAAAGTGATCAAATCGCAACATCTAGTGGCATCCAAATTACTTTCAACTCTCCAGTATTTAAGTAGGGACGATATGGCAGCTTGTAATGTACCGATGCTAGATATAAGGAATTTTTAAAGAAGTGACAGAATACATTCCAGAACTTCTCAGAGCGCTGCAAAGACAGCCAAGCATTACGTTATGCCACTAAGTCTCAAAGCCGACATCGTTTTGTCCCCCAAAATATTTTTCCTTTCATGGTTAGTAAATGACCTGAAGTAAGTTCCTTTCAAAGTGAACTACGCTTAATTTTTACTTTCTTACTCTGCTTAGTGACCGAGTGATGAAAAGGAATTGCAATCGTCTTAAATAAGTCATAAAATAAATGTTTCAGTGTCATCTAATGAGATTGTTACAACTTACCGCGTTCGGTTAGGGAGCAAGTTTTTCGGGGTCGGGGTGAGCACTTACCCGGTCGGAGTCGGGGTAGTTGTGAGCAATGTATAAGCATGAGTCCGTGGATTGACACCAACCCTACGATGCCATTTAATATCAACCCTTCCAAATTGTCGTTTTTGAGTTATACTGGAGTTGTACGGGAAAGCTGGCGCAAACAAAGTGCGATAATTTGCACATAAGCTGTCAAAAAAATCAAGTTTAAGATATTTTAGTTTTAGAATTATTTTAGATAGCTTTGTCGAATAGTTGGAGAAACTTTGTACTTTTCACTTAACTCCGTTCAGCTGACTCAGCTATGACTTGTCCCCAAGGAATTTGCCTTCACTGACTCCGAACTATCGCCACGTCTATCAAAATGTTTCGGATTTCTTCGCATGGCCCCACATAAGCAGTTGGGAGTCATTCTCGCTACCTGACCTGCCCAACGCATACTCCGCACCTTGATCATGTACTCTATTGTTTGTCAGTCGTTTGTTGGTGGTTGGCGTTTGGAATGTGCAGACGCAGGCTGCGTTTCCAGATACAACAAAGCACGAATGTCTAAAAGGTCTCTAGGGTGTTTAGGTCTGCTTTAATAAAAGCCTAGGTTCAGACGAGTACAGCAGTATGGAGATAACTGAGGTATTGAAGATATTCATTTTTAGCTGCATGCTAAGGTTATCACGGTCGAATATCCTCTTTTTTAAGCGGCCAAATACTTTTGAAGCTTTTTGCGATACGGGCAGCTTTGTCATCCGAGGCGGCGACACGTTCGCTACTGACGACAGAACCCGGGTATGTGAAGGAGTTCACGATTTCAATCACTGCATATCTGTAAGCTTGTCGGTGTCTGTAGATGAACAGACATCACTTTTGTCTTTGCCGGCTTGATGTGAAGCCAAAATTCGGCTGCTTTCAAATTGATATCCTCTAGAAGTTCCTGGCAGGACTTCTCTAAATGAGCTAGGATTGCTACGTCGTTGGCTTAAGCAAGGTTCGCCAGCGTTGACATGTCGCAGCTGTGTTATACTTTTTCTTCAGGTCCAATTAACCTCGAGATGATCTAGCTTAGGACCAAGTTGTAGAGAGTATGCAACCTAAATCTGCTGCGTGACTGTTAGGTTTGTTGACGGTTTAGGACAGTGCAAAAAGTCTTAAAACTTTTGAGCTTTGCGCTGTGCTAAAATGATTCTAGAAGATGGTAATTCATCGTTTGAAAAGGAGTTACCCTTTGTCTTTTGGATGATGGTCATTTCCTGTTTGCTCTTACTAACGATTGTAACCAAGTTGTCAAATGATTTCAGACCACATGGTGGTCGGTGAACATCAAATGTTTCTACCACATTGCCTGAAGTAGCGTTTGACCCGCAGAGAGAACCTGTCTTTAAGATATATGTTGTGGGTAGTTTCGTTTAGACCCATCTTTCTGTTCTAGACTCGATTTTCTGCTAGAACAGCACAACTAAGATTTTATGTAACTTGATTTATCATTAATTATGTGTCGTGTTCTGTACTTGGGGACCTAGTTGAAAGAAAACGTCTGATTTCGACACTCAAATGCATTGGTGCGATTCTTTACTGTCTTATTTCCGCGCCTCAATTGCTGTTGAAATACCATTGCATGATACGAACCCCGCCCTCTTAAGTATTGTATTTTAATGTATTGATGAGTGCTCCCTGGGCCAGTCATGATTTTTGTTCCTGGAGCTGGATTTACCAAAATTGGTTGATACAGGAGAAAATGAACTATGACTGACAAAATTGTACGTTTTTATAACTTCGATAAACCTTTAACCTAAATACTCTTGCAGTCTTGGTGTTTTGAATCAGATTAATGTGGCGTTTACTTACTTTTCATCTATGCTAATGATACACACAACATCATGCGAGCAACTTTCTATTTGGTCTGTGGTAATGAGCTACAAGTTACCAAAAGCCCACATTAACATTATTACAATCGTTGCCGATAGTTCTCATCCTTACGTTCGAAGGGCCGTTTCCATTACATATTATTACCCTGACTGTGTCAACTCACTACGTACTACGGAATATAACCTAATTCTCCCTCTTCTTGAGTACGGAATAATAGGGATGGCTGAAGTGTGAATGGGACTTGCCCCGGTTAACAATAATGAGGCGGGTTGAATTTTTGCTCAGAAGAGTTTGACGGAGTGGGTGGTTTTTGCGCTGGAAGTTCTCAAAACTTATATCTCTACAGCGCCAACATGCCGGAAATTGAAAAAATTCGAACAGTATTTCGCATATCTTTCAGAATGACCACAGAACGAAGGGTGGATAAAAATGTTTGCAATTTTCTCAAAAAGGGTAGGAGTGGCGGTAACAGACAGGTCTTTGGTGGAATTTTCTCCAAGATTAGAAAACATCCTCTCCGATTTTTCCGGACTTGAGAGAGGAGGGTGGCCAAGCTATGACCAATGCTTGATAATGATTGCAGATGCGATGTGCTTCATTGGTACACAACATTAAACTTCTCCATATGGCCTTTGCATTGTTCTTTTGCAGGCATCTTAAAGTGAGAATAGTTACACATTTCCCGTGAATTTAAACATTTTCACCTGAGAACATTTGCCCGTGATTTTAGGCATTTGCCCGTGATTTTAGACATTTGCCCGTGATTTTAGACATTGGCCGTGTCAGAAAACACATAATAAGTGGACCAGCAATGGGAAGTCGAGTCTCGGAAAAGTCTAACTCTAACTAAAAGCTTACGTGTTTTTCAGATATGACGTCAGCCGAGTCGACAAAGCTTTGGGTTTTTAGGGCATGACTTATTGCATTATTTAGAGTCAATAAATTATCGATATTTTCACAAATCATGAAAAGAAAAAGTACATTTAACTTGCCATCCCAAAGTCACTGTGGAAAGCCGCATTAGTTGCGTCAATTACATTGTACTGAGGCAGTCGCATATGCATCAGTGGAAACGTTTGAGAGAATTTTTGTTTTGGAAAGCGAAAGGCACAGTAATTATATATTTAACACTGTCTTTATGATATCACTGCCTTTCTGTTCTCGTTTGGGGGATTTCCATGGTCGGAAGCCACTAGATTAAGGGTTTTGATGTCAGCCTCCATGTCTGAAAATAGCTGTGATAAGAATAAACCAGATTAGGAGTATTAGAATTAGCGCACTTTGAAGACCAGCTGCAAATTTTTGCTGCTTGTTAAGGGAATTTTGTAGTGTAGTGTATGGAGGTCTTTCTTGCATGGTTGACATGGTAACGAAGCAAACTTTGTGTAATGAGCGCAAATAAGACAGGAAGAAGTTAACTTCTTGTATTTTGCTTTAAAGTGAGCAGCTCTTCATGGTTATCAACAATACTGCTACTTTTCTTTCAATTCTCAGTGGCTAAGTAACATTCTGTACCTGGTCTTTGGCTGTGTTGTCATCAAAATGAGACAAAAATTTAAAATAATTGAACTATCTTTTTGTGGTACTAAACTTGAAAGTCGCCTTGAAAATTTGCGACATTGCGCTAAAAACATACTGAAAAGCTTTTTTCGTCTGACACTCTTCAGAGTATGAAACGTCAGAAAGGAAAGTATACGTATATGGCAACCTATTTATACGAAACATGGCGGAATCTGTATTTTGACATTTCTCCCACGTGAACTATGGAGAGTTTTGACTTAGCTTGCACTGTATATTATATTCGAATCAGGATATTGGTATCCAAGGTCATAAATCTTGTAGATTTAGTGGGCACAATGATCCTTTGCTCCCTTAGTCACTGTTCCATGAAACTTCTTCTTAAAATTAGAATCGTATTAAGTGCTACCGCGGAATTTCATGTGCGTCGTCCTCTTTTAATCAACATGCGTCGGCCTTCATTTCCAGTTGTCAACTCAGCTTTAATAGGATGTTTTTGTCTGTGTTGTAGGGAAATGCTGCGGACGACTCAAGCCCATCTAAAGTAAAACCCAAGAAGGAGGAAGGTAAGTGTTACTGACATATATACACAGTAGGGGTAAGCGTTTCCTGAATCGTATATAGTCTTTAGACAGATGGTATCAAGGAACCTATCCAGTTAGCTCATTCAAGGACCTTGTTTCCAGTCGTTTCTTTGCCAATCTTGAGGTTTCCATAATCAGGACATGAAATGACAGACATTTGGGGCAGCAGTGGTGATAGCAGCCATTTCAGGTGATGATGCTGTGTTAAACTATGTTCGAAGATCTTGCTTCTCGTTTATATGATAAGGCTTCCGTTGAAGAATGCATAAGTCACATCACAGCCTTAGATAAGATGCATAATATCAGCTGAGTCAGGGAATCAGGAATTAAAAGTTAGAGGAGTATGGAGTACGTAGTGAAGTCTTCAGCCCTTGTACATTTTAACTCCATTCTGTCCAATTCTTGGTCATTTTCCCTAGAGATTTGAAACAGCGATACTAAAAGTTACAGTCACTACATGTGAAGGAGAATGTGTCTGGAAAAATAAGCAAGGCTAGCCAGGAAATATACATCGTTTTCATTTTTATAATTGTGGTTTAAACTTAAAGGAACTGAAGGAAGCTAGATATTAATGATTTATTATTTGGGGTGCGGGATGTTTGGAGCGAAGCAAAAGACTGATTCGATATAGCACTGTTGTTTTCATTGCAGGAGCAAAACTGTTTTGCTTTCCCCGACCGAAAAAAAGGGAATTGCTTTCGTTGCAGTTCAATTTTATTGCATAGCGAAGCAAAAAAATGTCAGTGTTCTTTTTGGAACTGATTCGGTTTTTCGTTGTTATTTCTTGGTGACTCTTCGAGCCAAAATGGTGGGAGAGGAGACTAACTTTGTGTCAGAATTGTCAGTTGACAGATACAGCTGCGCATGAAGTCAGTATGCCTTGCAGCTTCATGATTTGACATATGTATTTTAAAGAAACCCATATAATTATAGGCGGACACATATAAAAACATGATTTGACTTGTGACGCAAAAATCGGCTTCCTTGCATCGGCATCTTGTTCTGGCCTCGTAGCGAGGTTCAACCGTAATAAAAAGGGGCCTACTTTTTGGAAACTAAAATTTGCTTGGAAGATCGAATCAGTGAGTTCTTTTTGTTTTGCTTCAGTGTTACTTCTTCGTAGAATGTATAAAGCTAAGCAAATCAATGATTCGCACCAAAAAACGCACCCTAAATAACAGAAACCTGTCTCGAAATGGCTCTGTCACGTTCGCTACTGCAATGGCTAAGAAAAAGCAATTGACAATCAGGTTCCAGAAAGGATTCATGCCTGTTAAGATATTTGTTAAGGTGTAAGCCTCTGAGGCTATATAAACTTGACCTCAGCGTAGCACATGCTCTTCGTTTTCAGTACTGAACATCTATACAGAACAATGCTTGATTATTGGCAAATTTCTGCATCGGAATGTACTTCGACATGAATTGTTTGTGGTTCAGTGTTCGGGATCTGGATAGTTGGATGCAGTGAAGGTCAGTGGACTGCAACATCCAGAAGTTCTTCTTGATATTTACAAATTTATGTAGGGAAAGTCGGAGACAGACACGGCACGTAGTGAACTTTTTTTGAGTCACATACCTTATTGCAGATGCTTAGTATATGTTCTTATGACGTGTCACTGTTTGCACATATATCAGTTCCGACTATCAAGGAATATAGTCACATCACGATTAAACATGAAGAAGAGTGCCGTTGGTAAACAAATCAAGTGAACATGTAATCACCATGCGTATCATCACTATATTCCAGTAGCAGGGATTACATACAAAATATTTTCATACCCTGGGGCTGCTGTATTGAAAATAGAATCGGAGAGTAACAAGTCTGACTCAATACTCAGTAAAGAAAACGATCGGTTGTCGGTCTGCCATAACGAAACGAAGTAGAAAATGCCGGCATTGTCTTATTGAAAGGGAAATTACGATGCCCAGGGAAATTAGGAAACGACTAGACCATATGGTACGCGATAGCAACTGCAAATAAGGTCTTTTATGTATTTTGGTGGACTGTGTGTGTAATGTAACGGCATGTAATCTAAACGATGATCCTACAGAAGCTTACAAATATTAGTTTATGCCAGAGGGGGTCAGACCTTGGCTGAAAAGCTACTCCAGCTATTCCTACTTACATTGCATTTGGAGTCATACCATAAGACTTTACAGATGCTACCCTCTTCAGCCTCATGATTTCTGCAATGCTTGATGATGCATTCAGGGACAATGTCTCCGTCGTCTCAACTATCGCTTTGATGGCAAACTGTTCAACCTGCGGAGGCTCCAAGCAAAATATAAGGTCAGGACAGATGCTATCAGAGACCTCCTTTTTGAGTTGTCGGTCTTAGTCATGTCACTAAAAATTTTGCAAATGGATTGTCTTCCTTTCAATCAGGACGGAAGGGTATAAGTTTAGTCTTATTTTCACGAGACTTCCTTATTTCGTATTTATCCCTGCTGCATTTGCGTCCTGGGGAATAGAGTAATAATATTGTCGGGTCTTCCTATACGGATTTGGTAGGTGACACACGTACGCATCACCGATAGATTAAGAAGCGAACCAGGTTGCAACACGACTTATCGACAGGCATGAATGTCCACGAGGAACACTATAAATGCTTTAAAGCACTCGACTGGGAAGGCAGTCTTTGACAGGAGTTCTCTGGTGTTCGAAATTTATAATAATTAAATGACAACGACTCGACCAGGGGATTTACCCTCCTTGGTATAACTGAGATTATATATTGATGTCTATCACAAATGAGTCACAAACACGAACATGTATAATCTCTTTTCGTGCAGTGTGCTTTGTTAAGGTATATTCAGTAAGTGCACATTGCCTTGGCTATGTGTTTGCTTTCTCGTGTTGAAGGTTTTCAGAGAGAGGCTGTTGAAGAGAATGTTTCGTTTGTAGGATAGTATGACGGCAGCATAAAGCTGTTTGGAGAAAATGAACGGTTTCGCACGTCACAGATACTAGTAAATATAGCCACGGTTAGAATCTATCTTGGTTAAGACAAGTACCTGCACCAACACTGATGTAGGAAAAACGGCCATAAGAGACACAAATGCATGCCCAATCTCAGTGCGGCCATAGCCATAACCGTAGTCACGACATAACTGCAGCTAAATCCGTAACACCAACCATGGCCACAACTCGAGGCCAAAACTCCCGGCTACAACTCCCGGCTACAACTCCCGGCTACAACTCCCGGCTACAACTCCCGGCTATAACCATGGCCGTCTGCGCTGTCACTTGCATGCCCACACCCACACTTATAGCTGCCCTTAGGTGCATACTGATTGGTACACCCGCATCTACAATCGCACCCATGCTCACAATATCGCTTACAAGCACACTCGAGCACTCACGCAGCACTAGTATAGCCGCTACTAGGTCCACATGGACAGCGACTTTGACAAGTTATTTGACGTCTCAATCGACAGCGACTTTGACAAGTTATTTGACGTCTCAATCGACAGCGACTTTGAGAAGTTATTCGACTTCCCAATCGACAGCGAATTTGACAAGTTATTTGACTTCCCAATCGACAGCGACTTTGACAAGTTATTCTACTTCCTAATCGACAGTGACTTTGACAAGTTATTCGACTTCCCAATCGACAGCGACTTTGAAAAGTTATTTGACTTCCCAATCGACAGTGACTTTGATAAGTTATTTGACTTCCCAATCGACAGCGACTTTGGCAAGTTATTGACATCCACATGGACTGCCATGCGCACTTAAGAAGAATATATTCGTGCTCACCGATTTTAACGAAGCTAAAGCTAACTTAGACATGTGAACGAGGGAGTTCACCCAAACTCTTTTCGTTTCATTTATATGAGTAGTATGCTCAGTATAAACGAAAGATTTTTGTGTCTGCACTTTTAAGTAGAACGGAAGTTGACGAGGAAGGCGCAACGGTCGATAACGAATGAGATGGGGCTGATTATCAAACATGGGGCTGATTATCAAACATACGTCTGATCTTGTTAAATCAGAAGCTTTTGACTCGAGTGTTTCTGCGTTGTCGGTAAAGGGTTGTGCATACTGGTTTCTTTGCAAGTGAATGTTGTTAGTTCTAGAACACTGAACCTATTCAGATTCCACTTAGACAATAGCTGTCAATACGGCCTACTCTGTGCTGACGTCAGTAGTATGACGGACTTTTGTTTTTCCAAATCTGAACCCTACGCTATACAATAAAGTAATTTCAAATTTACCCTATAAACTTGAAAGCAACGTTGGAAATGATTGTGTGAATACTTGAAAAGACAGTGTCATCTGAACCCGTTTGCATTCCGCCTATTTGTCAGGCAATAAAAAGTGGGTGCTTAGCATAACTTAAAGTTAATATCTGTCTTTTTTTGCGTAGGAGTTAAGTAGCTCGTGTGTGGATTTTTGCGATACACGGCTAAATGTATTATGATGGACTTTGGTCACTCGAATCACTGATGACCTTGTTTTCTTTTGATTGACCTTATCGATTTCTAAAACATAAATCAAACTGACTTTGCTTCATTGAGCATTCAGCTTCAAGTTGGGCGTAAAAGCCATGGAAGCCTGGACCCAATGTTGTGAAATGTCATAAGAATAGGCAGTTTGTTCGTTATGGTTTGCTAGGTTGCTGCTCCAGATGACGCAGTCTTGTTCAGAGCGAGTTGGTAATGCAATTAGTCTGATTACAATAGTTTAGAACAAATCTTTTGCTTGTTTTTGTGTCCCAATTACATATTTGCCTTTGTCGTAACTTAGTAAGTGACCCGTTCCCGTTATTAGCACCATCCATCATCCTTCAGCCAACTTCGCTGGTGGTAGTTACCATTCACCTAGTTGACAGTCAACGTAATACTAATCAGCCTCCTTATGTTTGCTCGGAAAAGGAGGAAGGTTACTGTGATGATTAGGAGTTGGGATTCAGGCACAAGTGCTGAGGCAAAATTGTAACTCAAAGTATGTGCGCAATGAAGATACACCCCGAGCAACTCAGCTGTTGATAACGGAATCAGAGACCGTAGTTAAGACAATAACTAGCAGCAGGGGGAATCCAAGGGAACGCACAACTGACGTTATTAGGGGAGATAGGCAAAGTTTTCCACTGTAATTTGTGCTTTTATGACCAGTTCCTAAATAGATCTACAATTATGTGCTCAGGAAACTGGTCTTAAAGGGCACAGATCGACAAAAGTAAGGGGAAAGCTGAGGAGACATTAGTAGGAAAGAACGTTCATATCTTTAAGCATATTATTAGCCTTGCCTGAGTAGCCCAAGTTTTCTTAATTTTTATGCCTCTTTATTTTTTTTTTCTCACCCTCCACATCGAGTGCTTCAGTGATGGCGTCATAAAAATATATTTTTCGAATTTCTGTGAAGCTGTATTTTGATACTGAAGATTTATGTAAAAAGTTTCCATTGACGGTAATTTTATGATACAATTTTTGAGATATGGTAGATCAGAGATAGTCAGTTTATTACCCATCAAAGCACTGTATTTTAAGTAGTTCTAAGGTAAATCTGAAATCTTCCAATTGTCGTATTACAGGCACTTTTTCCAGATTTGAATTAAATTTCTTATGTATCGCTATTTTTTGACCTTTTCTAGAATCCAAGATCAAAATTTATAAAACATAAGTAGATTTTTTGACGTCATCATTTAAGTACTCTACACCATCTCCGCTGTACGGTTATTCCTTTTTACATCGTTTTTGCCCCCCCCCCCGTCCAACCTATTTCTCCTTAAAACATTACCACTTTGACTGGGCGAGGGCATAATCAAACGGTAATATTTCGAGGGGTGTAAGTGATGATTTTGTTTCTTGAACACTGTGACACTTTGGTATTCAAATGTCACTGGTCACAGTATCCGGTGGCATAGTGTGTTGCATGGATTACTTCCAAGAATCGTTAAAATGGTGTGTGTGTGTGTGTGTGTGTGTGTGTGTGGAGGGGGAGGAGGAGGGTAACAGCGTGATTCTCTAGTAAGATTGGCCTCAGTGAAAATGATGTTTTGCATGGCGATGAGTGGTGTATTACAGCAGTCACTGCCTTTTTTGCAATTTTCCTCACTTCTTTGCTTTCATCCCTTTATCTTTTTGTTCAATCGAGGTCACTCCACGCCAGATTCATTGCAAGTGTGATTTGATTGCGCAGTTGCGCTCCCAATTGCTTCCATAACTTGATGTGTAGTATAAGAGAATGTGCAATTTGCTTCTTTGATTTTATAGGACGACATTAATGCTATACAGACAGATTTCTATTTGGCATTGCATGCTTTCAAGTTACCGTAGCAACGATAAAAATGCCAAATTATAGACTTTTTCGGTGTTACGACACACGACCCGTTGTCAATGTGAACCACTCAATGAAGGGGCAAACAATGAGGTCGAAGAAAAGAAGACATTTAGAGAAACTTGAGGGTCCCTCCTCAGAAACTTACTGCCTTCTGAAATACTTGCAGTTTCTGGAGGTAAAACCGATCTCTGTGCACACAACACAAAAACTTGAGAGAGGTTAATCTTTGATATCAAGTGACTGATAGCTGCTCTAGGCAGTTGATCTTGTCGATAAGGTACTCTTTTTCATGTCCCAAGTAGTCGGTTTCCACAAGTGTCTACTTCAGCTTCAGTGGTACTGTAGTCTACAGCAGTGAAGAATCTTCCTTGCCAAACGCTTCGTATGTGTAAACAGCTGCTTGTAAGCACAGGCATCGCGTTTTCTTGAATAGATTTGTTTCACGGAGTATTTATTTTCGGTCATCTATCTTCTTAGTTGCCTTGTCGTTCCTTTCTCTTGACTCTGTATCCAAGACCATACTAGATGTTGAAGGCAAAGGGACTTTATAGAGAAGCACAAAGCCTTCTGTATCAATCCATGATTGCTGCCTCCATCGGCAATATAGCTTTTTGGCTTTTTCAAGGCAGAATAGCATAAAAGCTAACTAGAAACCAACCTTCCCCCGTATCACAACTAAAGGTTTTAGTGGCGCGATGGCTTTGTTTGCCCCGTCACCTTGTTGCTATGCGTTGTTGTTAAGGAGAACCGAAAAAGTCTATTACTGCGCATAGTGTAGGTAATCTTCGCGTGAAGTTGTTGAAAAATTATTATAGTTTGGTAGAATCTGGACATGAATAACCTGGCTCATATTTATGTTTTATTAATAGTTAATGATAAATTTATGTATGATTTTTGCTATTTTAGTCAGATATTTCATTTAGGAGATATTTGGTTTACTGCATGTCTTGAGTGTGGTAGATTCTTGGTTGAAGTTACCAACTTTTTGAGGAAAATATTTAGCGAAGAATTTATTCCTCATGGTCGTTCAAACCGTGATATCGTCTGGAATCAAAGGTAATTTGTTTGTTCCGTAGCCGTTTTAGACTAACTCGACAACGCAGCACAATTGCGAGAGGTGTAATCTCTGATAATATTTTAAAATTTGTGTTAAGAATTGTTTTCTCTTTCGACGCGGCCAAGCGCAGTACATACTCGGCACTTAGCTTATCTTAAAAAGACCGTCAATATCTCACTAACCTGTATTTATAACGACTTTTTAGTGAGTTTGCCTGCTTCTTAAAGAGTTATGCTAGTTAACTTAATGAGTTGGAACTATGGTGGATCCTACACATTTTTCTGTTGGGGGTAGATAGATAGCATTGTGTGGTAGTCAAACCATTATTGTCATTATTGTCATTATTAACAAGCAGGTTGTACAAAACCGAACTCACTGAGAGTGGAGTTGAGTAAGTTTTGTCGTGTCGTATTTTCAATACTGTACATTGTAATCCCACCAGCTCTTTCTGGTAGGACACTGCTTCAGTTAGAAATTTTGTTTCGCTTGAAAGCAACTGCTTAGAAGTCGTTGGTTGCAAATGTCCATATCTTAGCTTTGAAAATCATTCGTTGTCTACCAGAGCGAGTGCTAGAATCTCAGCATTGTATCTTGAAATGAAAGAAAAAAAAATGAAAGAAAAATCTGTGTTTTCGTTTTATTACGAAAAGTTAAGAGTAGAATTATGCAAAGTTATATGGATAGGAAATTGAATAACAAAAACACTTTGAAAAATTGGCAGTATTGTTTTTTTTACACGTGGAGAACTGTTGATTTTCACGTTTAGCTTAAAACACCTGTTGAAGACGCTTTTAGCCGCGAAGAAATGCATATTTTTGTGGGTGATTTTCTTAAAGGAATCAATTCCAGAAGAATTGCAGTGCTGAGAATACGCTTAACTGGAACATCCAAAGGATAGTAGTGTTCAGTGCTGTGTAGCTATGATTACATGGAAACTACATAGGGTTTCTTGAAAATTGCATCTTTGATTGTCAGTAATGCCAGTGATTTTGACATTTAGCAACAACAAAACGCGTTTTTTCTTGGGTTATTTTTCACTAGGGCAAGAGAATGAAACGGTAGGGCTTCGATAGAATATTAAATTGTATGGTTAACCTCGAGGTCAAGACTTTGACACCAAATACTGGCCGGGGTGGTAATTGCAGATGACTTGCAAAATATTGATATATTTCTTGATTCATAGTAGAGTATTACTGTCTTAAATCAGTTATTTCCAATGAAATTGATTCTATATTTTGCTTACTGTTAAAAAATGCGGCACTTTAAGCAGGTCGTTATTGCGACAAGTACCATTTTTACATCTTTGAAAGGGCTGAAATATCAACCCTAACATTTTGCACTTGTCCAATTTCATTCTGTTTTGGTGTTTTTGTCGACATCTCACTCTGTTAAATGTGGAACAGAAGGCTTAGCAGTGCACATTTATCTCGTTAGCAGTCTGAAAGATTGTTGATGACAGATTTTGCGGGAAGGGTGATGCAGTGCCGTATGAAAAGAGCAAGGTGTTTAACCGTGATATCCTGAAAGAAGTTACCTATGTCGTGACACCGCAAAATTTAAACCGAGCGAAGACATGATGAGCCACTGAGCATTAGTCAACTTACCGCATAAAATTGAATTCTCAGTCTTGAAACACAGAGATTTGTATTTTGTAAGAAGTATAAATGAACATTGCGTATGACGTTTGTCGACAATGGTGAGAGAGACACATTAACATTATACTGTTTTGTCCTGTTTTTCAGTGGCAAACAGCTCCTATGTCATGGTTTTGGTAACGTAGGAGAAATTTAGCTCTTTTCAGAGTAAGGTCCCTTTACCTTCTCAGCAAACGATCTTTTTCTTGTGGTGACGGGGATTTGAACTTGCAACCTCTTGCTTGTCAGCTCGTTTATTACCATTAAATCATGGCGGCTCGCTGTTTGTTGTAGCAACTTGTACATATGAATATAATTCGACTCTTCATCAACGTAGTGACCTCCAATTTTATCCTTACCGACTATCGCAATGTTTTATTTTATGTTTTGTCGTTATTGGCCGATCTCTGCATTGTTTAAGGTACAGTCGCTAATAAAAGTCTTTTGCACATCTCAAAGTCCAGAACCAATGCATGATCACAAAATGTTTTACCTGGTGTATCCCGGTATTAACAACGTTGATTAATGAAGAAGAAGTACAGCAGTAATGAAGAATGTTGATTCAAAATACAGCCAGGATTCAGACTAGCGCAACAGTAGCAGCTGCTATAGTCAGGTTTTTTAAAGGCTCTTGGTTGAGAACTTTGCACTCTAAAAACTAGAATAAGTCCACAGTGGCTCCGAACCTAGCATTTGCTGTTAGGACATTCTGGAAATGATTTTGATAAGAAGATTGTAAGGTGATTTAGGGAAGGCAGACGTAGGGAAGCTTGAACGAAATGACTTGTGGATACATGGTTCAACTTCCTCTTCCTTAGATAAAGGCAAATTAAAGATAAAACCCTACTGTGTAGAATGTTACGGAGTCATACAGGGATGTAATAACATTATGTAGTTCTACACAGCTTAAGTTTATTTGGTAAGAATTTATAGAAAAGCGTGGCAGGTAAAAAGCACGGACGTACTGACATTTCCTTTTTTTATTCTAAAGACTCCCAAGTTTGTGCATACTATGAAAGTAAGCTTCAGAAATTTCACTGCCGTTCTTACCTTGATTGGTGTAATAGTCTTATATTTTTGGTTTATTTTACGTTGTGCAGTAAATAGACTGAAAATAGTCTTGGCCTTCGGCATTGGCTGCATCAATGCCCATCAATGCCTGAAAACTCATACCATGAGAACCTTTTGGGGTTTTTTGGCTAAAATACACCCCACCTGATACTATTCACTGTATTCACTTGGCAAATTTTTGGTTAAGAGACGGCTTTGTGCTGAATCAACTGTCTTTTGAATGATTTCAAATACTTCAGGAAAATCACTCAGTACACACGATTTTACGCTTCCCAGAAAAATCAGTCAATTCTACGAGGTGAACTTAAGCCTTTGTCATTTCACTAGAACTTTAAACATAACATATACCTAGCGATATTACAAGCACCCTCTCTATTCCGTCGTGGATTATAATTTCCTTACTGGCGCCTCAGTATCTCTGACGAAAGTCATGTGGCACCTTTCGCCTTGCTTTGATCAAGTTTGTTTGGGTGATTTGTTGGTTGAACTCGTCATAGACATCCAATTCTGATGTTACACTTACGCTACTTGGAAAAAGTTCGAGCACATGATAATAAAGAAATAACGATATCTTATCTGGGTTCAACGGAAGTAATTTCGTGTTCCTTTTCAGTACCTTGATTTCATCGTCAGCAATCGTTTTCTGCCAGTGCCCCGAACGATATGAGTATTAGATACTGACCTGGTGTAGTTAAACCATTAATTAGCATTCAAGTGTCAGCGGACGGTGAGTACTGGGGGTAACTCTGATATTTCAGTGGACGTTGGGTAGCCCCGTGATGTTTGGGTTAACAGCGAATTGCTCTGTGTGGGTTGAGTGGACAGTTGATAGGTGAGCGAGTTTTAAGTTGACAAAATACCTGGATCGTGAATGGCCCTGTGAAACTCCTCTTGTTAGTGGATACTTTCCAGTCGATACAAACTAGGTAACCGAAGTTTGAGTAGACGATTAATGGTTTACTGGGCTTTTAGTGGACAATTGGTAGCTAATTGAGCTTCAGTGGATAGCGAGTAGCTGAGTACTTTATCGAGGTTGCTGTTGAGAGTGGATAGCTCTGTGAGCTTGTAGTGGACAGTACGGGGGCGAGGAAGGTTACAGTGGGCAGTAAGTAGCTCAATAATTAACTGTGGACAGTCGGTAGTTAATTGAGAGAGTCTGTGTTTTATTTGTTGAGGGACAGTAACCAGCTCTCTAAAATTTCAAGGACACTATGAGGCCTGCAGTTCAGACAAACTAGTTCTCTGAGCTTTCATTTGACAGCGAGAAGTTCACTGAGGTCTCTCTGTACAGTTTTTAGCTTACCTTAGTTTGCAGTGAGTAGAGAGAAGCTTGGTGAGGTTTCACTTAACTCTGAGTGGGGTGTCTGCGTTCGTACTAAATAACAGGTTCAGTTGACAGTTGGTAGCCTTCAAGCTCTATTGGGACAGTTACTAGCTCTCTAATGTTCCAGTGGATAGTAAGTCGATGTTGAGGTTGCTGTCGATAGTGACTAGGTCTGTGGGTTTCTGTCGATAGTAAGCAACTCCCTTGGCTTTTAGCGAACAGTGCATTGCTCTTTTAAGTACTGCGAACATTTGTACTGGGTCTCGTTTGCTGTTCGTATGTGGACTCCGCTTAGTTAAGGGTACGATTTACGGTGACATGAGGCATCAATATTCTCTGTCGACTCTGAATGACTGGCAATTTTGGATAAGTTGGGTCTTTCGGACGTCTTAGGGTATGTTTCTGAGGTGGTTCAATGGTCACTCATTGACATTAAAAATATTTCGTAAGAAACCAATGCCAGTAAAACAGAACTATTTAGCAAAGTAAAATGGATTATATTTGTTTGGGTTAGGGTATTTCTGTCATATTTAGTGTGTTGTGCCGTTGAGGTAAATCCTGGACTTGACTGCTGTTGGTCATTATTGTAGATTTCTACCACTGTGTGTAATTGTGCTCGGCATACCATTTTTGCAAAATAGAAAGGATGTTTGTTTCGCGTTGTTTGCAGAAGCATTTATGTGAAATCCTAAAATAGTACGTCAAACATCAGGGTATATCCGTTTAGATCCAAAAATAACCACGTCGTGGATATATTTTAGGTAGCAAAGTCATGCTTTTAGACCTGGCCTGTGATGCTTAACGTTGGGCAGAGCAAACAGATACGGCACCGAGAATCACAGAAAGCAGACTGCTATAGCGGATTTGCAGAGCAAGGAGTATATATTTAATGTACCCAAATATCTCTTAATTGGCAGACTTGTACGCGGTGAAGAAAGATGTAGGAAGTTAACATAGCATTACTCACCGTCATAATTATACTTGTAGCATACTTTATCAAATTGGTGCGTCCTGATGAAATAGTGTAAGGTGGTTTTTCTATGCATGCATATTTGTTTGCGGAAGTTTTCTGGGTGCAAACGACTACTTTACTTATGCAATTTTGTCTATGCGCATTTGTATTTTTTGCTTTCCGGACATTTTATGCTTAAGTACGAATGTATTTTTGCACGTTTTCTTGTACATACTGTTTCACGTATGCCTAGTTCTGTGTATCTTTAATATGAACTCAGAATTGATTTTTCCTGGATATCATGTACTCATTTCTGCCCCATGTGCATAACACTACACTGCATAGATACATGTTTCAAACTGCTGAAAAGTGCAATTGGCTTACGTGTAACTACGTGTTTGAAGATCGTCAGGTCATTGCATAACGTCAAGGGTCGACAAGCGCTCCAGAAGGAGGGCTAGCTATACTTGTTCAGAGATAAATCGAGTGGACCACGCTATCAAGGTCCCTTCTAGTAATGTGACTACGGTTTCACCAAGGACACGCAACAGTAAAGATTATAGAAGTATACATTTGACGGCCTTTTTAGGGAATAGGTTGAAAATTCTTGAAAGGGCTAAAATTGTTTTAATTATAAATCCTTCAGCAATAGAGAGCAACGCTAAAGCAGCCAAAATCAGTTGTTCGCAGCAAGTGTATATTAGGGACTGATGTTGAGTCGATGCAGCCCATACTGTATACAAATTTGATTGGGCTGTTAACACAAATGAGCAAGAAATATTTAGTTCGGAGGCAGTAGGTGTTTTACTCATGAATTTTATGATAATTGACACGGCGCAATACCTTCTATATGTATTAAACAAAATTAGTGTAAACACATTGTTTGAGAAATTAAGTATTGTTGTTCAAAATTTCTGTAGTTGACATTGATACACGGAAAATGCATTAAGCTATTCCGCAGAAAATGAGCTTGTTATCTTTGCAGAACTTCCGTACGTAACTTTCTCGTCTTAGATGAGGAAGGACACTGGCAACGACCCTGGTATCCTTGTTGACACGGTTTTTTGCTGGTGGGGTCACTCTGTCTTCTCTTGCTTATTGTTCTCCAGGTGCATTTATGTACGTGCTACTTATCATGATCAGATATGCACAATATTATTTAATGAAAGTAAAAAAAAAGTTCTTTGGCAATTACTTTCATTTTACTTACTATAGCATCTAGAAGGTGCATTGTAGAGGGTGAAGGAAAAAGGATGCATTTTTTCAGAAAATCATTATGATCATTTTTAATTTCATGTGATGTTTTCACACTCTTTTGATTCTCAGATTCCCAAACTGTTACTTAACTCTTTCAAGTCATCTCAGTAGCCTGACGAAAGGAGGAGGATGTTCCGAAGTATTCTGTCGCGAATATGTGCGATTCATGACGTAATATGCGCTCATCCCTACCCTTTCCTTCTGTTCAGCATCATTTCAGTGAGGATATTCGACCTGTTTCAGCTGAGCCTTATTGACACCTAGGTTACCTTGCCTGCTTCTACTGAGGGATTTTACTTACGTATTCGCACGTTCGCAAGTTGGGTCGCAGTGTACCATACTTGATACAAATATTTTTGCATACCATAGTGCGCAAAACTTGTAGGCGTGTTACTGAGTGTCACTCCAACTCCAGATCTCGTTCTTTTTGGGATAAAACTATCCTTCGTTACCCGCTTTCTATTTCTGCCCATAACGGAATACATAATGCCGTGTTATTGGGCCACATCATAGCTTATAAACATGAGTGGGCCTTGTATATTGGATTGAAGACTTCTGGAGTTTCAAGGTCTTGGCAAAGTCTGAGTTTTTAACCAAGCCCCGGTTAACAGCGTAGAAATCTGGACGCTGTCTTATTTAGACGAGGCAATAATAACGCAGTTTAGTTGTGAATGATACAGAATCTCGTTGTAGACGGAGGTTTGGGCCGAATAGGTTAATAAGGCATTTAACGTGAACAAAAGTATCTTATGTAAGAGCATACGTAATGCTATATTGATCGACAAGCTCATAACATGACTCAGAGCTCAGGTAATCGATTAGTATAAATTATTTGGAAATAGTGGCTTGGATTGTCGCAAGTTACCCTTCGTCCATCTTATTACACCCACTAGCGGACACATCGTACTTTGAAATATGAATAATAGAGTTACTTGCACAATGAAACTGTTAAGACGGCAGTACTTCTAGGAGACTGGTGACGAATTCCACTCACAAGTGAACAGAGATGCTAACTTTGCCAGAACTGAAACTTACTGTAGAATATGGTGAGCTTGTCGATTTTGTGGGATGTTTCCGCTGCACGTATCCTTAACAATAAGTGAAGCATTAACGAGAGTACTTCCTCTTTACCCATAATACTTACGAATGGTGGTGGCCGCTGCTGTTTGTCTATCAGTCAATGTTGTTGTGATATAAAGAGGAGCACCCGAGTGAAGCATAGAACTTTCTTCACTTTCTTCAGTCAAGTACCCGGAATCCGCTTAGTTCACTCACTCATTGGAAAATGTCTTCATGACAGGGATCCAGTAGAACAGAGCGACGTTGTTGTCATAGCTGAGAAGGTGCTGTGCTCTCACTAGCAGCATTGTCTACCCCACTTCTTTTATACTGCTTCATGTTTTGTAGTAATTCTATGGGTTGCTTCTGTTTATTGTTATTCTAAATGGTTCTCTCTTATCTGACGTAAGCTGCTTTATGCTCATGCTAAAGTTTAGGATAACAGAGGCTTGGTTTTCAGTACATTGACTTCTGTAAGTCTATTGACGAAAATTTTGTGCATTCTGCAGTTTAGAGCCTTTCCTTGCATGTTTGGTTGAATGATTTTACGATTTGCTTGCATTGTCTGTGGTTAGTGTTTATGGCTGTGTTTTACTATTTTTAGTCTGAATAGATTTTCTTAAACAATAGATTACCTATTTTAAAGAGTAGAGGGGAAAGCAAACTGACTCGTTGAATTTCAGGTCTTTGTCGTGGTCTTAAGTTGGCACAACATGACATTTAAGTTGCTTTGACTTTTCAGGCATATACTGTAACTTTAATTAGAACGACGAACCACAGGGGACCCGTATTTCCAACAAGTTCTGAACTGTGAATGGTATATTCTTAAACGTGTAAGCTATAGAGAAAAAGGAAGCAAGCACCACGAATTTCTGTGTCGTGTCATATTTTTAAGACATCGGTTTAAGAAGTAAATTTGTGTGTACAACGTAAGGGCCTTAATTAGAGTCACTATAGTTCGTGATTGTTTAAGATATTACGTTGATGTAATTACATAAGTTTGAGACGAGATGATAACAAGTTTTGTTGGGTGAACAGACCCACAAAGTGTGCATGTCGATGTGCATTCGTGGAGTATACTTTTCGGTGTACGTTTCTGCTGTTGATCCATGTATTTGATCCATATATCGAGTGATTCTTAACAAGTTAAGGCAGGAGGTTTTTTCGGTGATGTTTAGCTGATATGATGAAGGTCGATGGAGACAATTTTAGAATGGTTTGCAAACGAGGTAAGTGCATGACTGTGCATCGTATTCGTTAAACACACGTGAATAATTTATTAAGCTTTACTGTGGCATTGTCGGTGCATATTTTAGCTGCACACGGATTTTCAGTTCAGTTGATGCCAGTAGTTTCTTCGTATTTGTGACTACTCACGACACACCATTCACGTGGTGTCTCTTGAGACTTACAATTGCGGACTGCCTCTATTTTGTATGGTGTTCAGAGGTGATTCGATAGGTTTTTGTTATCCAAATGTAGTTTGCTCACGTAGAATTGAAACACGTTCAAGATCGGGAAACCATGGTTGATAGTTCAAGCTCAAGACAACTTAAGTTAAGATTTTAATTTACAGTTATTGATGGATTATGTGAATTCGTAAGCGAGACCAAAAGAGCTGTAAAGTAGATTCTAAATATTGCATTTTCGAGGCATATTTTGATCCTCTTTTTATTGAAAGGTCAAGGCTTTTCACACGAGTCGTGTCGTGTTGTTTGTATGCCAACTGACTGTATTGCCGTCGAGGACTTTTCTTTCAGTGTGCACAGTTTCTGTTGTCGATTTATAAGTCACCAGACACGATTTTTAACTGACGTAGTACCAAAGGAAGCATTTTAGGTGCATCTTAGGTTAGTTTTCCTGCAAATGGGTGACGTAAGTAGCAATGTAAGAGCCAGTTTGTGGTATTCGTGGGAGAAAATAACATAGTACTGTTCTCTTTGCGCGGTTTTAGTCAGAAACTGTGGATTCAAAGGCTCAGAAGTGACTATGTGGGATGTGTTTGACGTTTACGTGTCATGTAGATTGGAACTGTCCGTTAAGTTGATATTCTTACTGAATTGTAGTCCAGAAATGTACTTTTGACCAGTAGTTTGTCGTTTATTTAACAAGTAGTCGTGTGTACATATACTGTATATGTTTAAAACGTAGGAAAATGAACGTACTGGTTGCTACTTCTAGTGTCATACTCGTGTATAGTAAGCCAACTCTGGATTCACCAGCCCTACGTTTAATCATGCTTGGCATTTTCTGAACACATAATGTATTTATGTAGGTGTATATGTAGTTTAATTTGTATATGCAGACAGATGTCCATACCAGTACACTTTATGGCTGCATGATATATAGATCTATAGTTTATTTTCATTTGCCCTACAATTAATGTATATGGCGAGCTAGATTCCCTGTAGTTTATCTATACCCCAACAGAAGCAAGTTTTTACTACCGCAAGAAGTATGTCGACTTCTCCGTCAACATATTTAAACAACACTATCCTACAGTATCTATACTCTCGTCAGCCATAGCCACACATTTTGGTTTTCTTCGTGTATTAATTGCCAGTTTGGTGATCGAGAGGAGGGAAATCGCTCTCTTATGTTTGTTGTAGAAAATGGACCATATCAATTTTATTCTTATTGTTCGTAATTTAATCCATTGCTTGTGTTTAGTTATCGGGCATCATGCCATATTGCTGTTGAGTTGCCCTTCCGCAAGATGTATGTAATTCTAAGGACTACATATGACCTGCACATTAGTTTGAATATTGGCTTTTAAGTCTAAGGACAGCAAGTTCGATTTCCCTCGGTTCGCTCAGCTATTGTGGCAATGCTCCACTCTTCATAAGTATGTATGCATGTTTATACAACTTTTAAGAAATAAATTTTTGGTCCAATAATTCTATAGGAAAATTATATAAATATATGAGCATTTTGGAAAAGTATAATTTTTTGAGACAATTCTTTACTTTGTACAGCCCCGGAAGTCAGTAGCTTTTAATCCTCATGTGTAGTAATTGTATAATGTTCAGCAAGGAAGGGGCCTTGTCGTTTGGTGACGATGCCTGTTCTCAACGTGCTTCAAGTTGCTTTTAAAGTAAATGAAGCATCCGCTTTCAGTTGTTGTACGTACGTTAGGATTGATAGTTTATTCCTGAGGACGTCTGTGACCGAAGTTTTACAGATTCTGCCAAGGAGAGAATTTCTACATTCGTAATTTTGAAAAGAATAGTAAGCTGTCGTGTTAAAGTCCCTCTATTCGATACTGACCTGTCGTTTTCGAGAATGGCCGTCAGCGGGCAGAAAGGCTGCTATTTGAACACGTGTTAGTTGCCACACCCCCTTTCGGCTAGCATAGTTTTTAACTGCTTGGGGAAAGCCCGATATGCATGTATAAGATTCAAACTATGCGAAAAAAGGGATTTTGAAATAGAGGGGCAAAACTGAGTTTTAAACCGTCAACAACGAATGAGTCGTTGTCGGGGAGAGGAAGCAATGGAAACATGTTCCAAACTTTTGTAGCTTTACTGTGTTGTCATTGTTTCAGTGAAAAGATGTTGGTGCCTTATGAAGAGGTTCACCCCAAATCATGGGGAGGTGGGTACCTGTTTTAGATATATCGTATATTTTTAGTACATTTTGTGCTTAACTGTACCTTGAAATAAGCAAAAGTTGGTGTCTTGGTTTATCAAAAGCCCCAGATCCCCAACTAAAAGCGTAATGGAACTCCTGAGTTATTGTGGCTTGTAACAAATAACTGAAAAACAAGTATTGATAAAGAAGTTTGAAATGTATCAGAGTAACAAAATTGCAAATTTTCCGTTATCGTTGTCATTCACTCGGACTAGATGTCTTTGAGGTGATGAGAGCTTCGCCTATAAAACAGATTGTGTATATCTTGTGTATCAACACGCAAGTGACAATTTTAACACTTTTCCGCGGTAGTAGTGTTAAGCTGAAACTTCTCAAGAAAGGATTGGAAAAAGAATCGGTAGACCAACTTCAGGTGTGTTAGCCGTAACCATCTACAAATTTACGGTGGCAATGCGCTTGGCCAGCGAGTAAAACAAGAAACAGCTGACTGTATACTTCAGCTGACACTTAAACAAGGACATATGTGAGGCAGACATTTGGCATCTAGTGTATTGACTATCTGGTATATTAATAAGAGTTAGTAGACGATGCTATTTTGTTCTGCGATTACAGTAATCAGTGTTATCTTGCTAGCCCTCAGTTCAGCAGCTAAGACGTTCGTGAAACCGAGGATGAAACTTTGTAACTGACAGCTGCTGAAAGTTCTTGGGCATCAGATTGATGATTTCCAATATTCTACTGCTCCAGCAGTGAAATGTAATCATTGGAACTTAACGGTCCTTTTTGCGAAGAAATTGATCCTCCCGCAAATGTTGGACCTAAAAGTGTTTACTTATCCGCATGACTAAAAACTTGTAAGTCAAAAATTAACCAATGGATCATTCTCTAATGATGCATACCATACTAAGGTACGGGAACGTTAAAATTATTAAGCAAATAGATGGCTTTTGTAATACTTGCATTTTTGTCAATAGCAGGAAAAGCCAAGGTTGTTGCTCATACCAATACCGAGCAGTCAACTTATCGTTTCTAATTTTGTTATGTGTGCAGCATACGTAGTTAATGATAAGGGAAACGATTTTCACAGTATATAATAGGATCTAATGGACGTTAAGGAGATGACGTCCTCTTTTATATATTTGCAATTTAGACTTAATTCTGATACTTCCGCTCGTACATACTTTACGATTTAAATCATTTTAGAAATGCAAAATTTTAATATCTTTTGTACATTTGTTGAAACGATCAACGTTATTTGAGTCTTAAAGTTAATTATTATTTTGGTTTAAAATCTTGAGCCTTTCATCCGGACATCTTTGCCCTTTCCGCAAAGTCAGTTGTAAATAAATTTATTGTGTTATTTCATTTTGACACGAAGCTTTGACCAGATTCGACGACGGGCAAATCAAGCTGGGTGTGTACATAAACTTTCCAATAATAGTCTGCACACCTTTTTGCACAAACGTTTCAACTCCCAGCGTTCAAACGTTTATACACTTAAGTCTGGTTTGGTAAATTTTCATTCTTCAGCTTTTACTGGTAATATTAATATTGTCACGCAAGCAAGCCTTTTACTGGTAGTGGTTACACTCTTGTGGGTGTATGGCTTGCATTTGTAGTGTTCACACTTAATGTTTCAGCTTACAGTGTTCACTCTTGTGGGT
>JANTCA010036307.1:0-20481 GCA_024741275.1 Chironex yamaguchii
AAATAAATAAATAAATAAATAAATAAATAAATAAATAAATAAATAAATAAATTGGATGGGGATTAGGTCTCACTGTTGGACGACGGTGAGGTGTCAGTTATTATAATGTGTCCATCGAAACAAATTTAGGACTTAACTTCCAATATCTACTTAACAGGATGGAGATACTTAGTGGCACGAGAACCCGTACGAGTCCTAAACTGTTATCACGTTTCGAAGATACGGTTTAAACCTTTTTAACAGCTGCTACGGTAAGGTTGGGTGGCCATCGACTCTAAAGCCATGACCATTTCCACACGGCCGATTGACATAACAGCGTAATCTAGGCAACACTGTACTGCAAGACTGTTGCAATGCTCAAGGGGACAAAGGAATCGGTTAGCATTATAATGTAAGAAACCGAAATTGGTTATTTGTGTCTAAAATCCGCTCAGTAACAGTAGATCAGTAGCTAACAGTTTCCAAGCTAATAGCCAAGGTGTAAATTATGTCGTCAAGCCAAAATAACAGTTTCGACTTTGCAAAACATGTAATGCTGTGCCCTTACTTGAGAAATTTTTGCACTTAGCGACTACGGCGAATGTGAGCAACTTGTTTTTCATCATTATATCAAGACAAGAAAAAGCTCAAATTTCCCAATTGTGTTCAAGTAAGAAAAAAGAAGGCTTCACAAAATGTTCAGTTGTATGATGCTTAACCATGTAGATCTTACATAAAAGCTGACTCACATTCGACCTAAGCTTCATTGAAATGTATAGTAATCCCTATTTACAATCAACTGCCATGCTATGATTGTGAAGGTCACGATATTGCATACAGATAACACGTCATCCTAGCAGTGTTTAATCTATCAGCAAGAACTGTTATATGTGATATACGATATGCCTGCTTACTTGTCTCGTGAGGCCAAATAATGTGACACTATCCTGTGTGGGTTACCAAATCAATCAAGATCGATACAGTCGTAATTCTTTCTTCGGGAGATTGTTAAATACATTTTAAGCGTAATACGAGAGCAGCAAACCACGCACACATGCATGGGCGTGTGTCAAAGGTGCAGCACTACCACAATAGCTGCACTAAGTGGTAGTCGACCAGGCTCGAACTCGCAACCCAAAAGCCAACATTCAAACCTCCGTGCCATCAAGGCACAAAGAGTTGGTGAAGCACTCCCAAAGTCTTCGTCAGTGTCAGAAATATCCAGTATCTCAACAAATAATATTGCAATGAATCTAAAATCGAAGGGTACAAGGATGGTGCATTTTTGAGTCCCCTATAATTTTCTTACAGTAGTGCTGAGTGTTGGCCAATAGAGTACTTTATATATTTTATGTATATGTATGCATACATGTTTGGGTGTTGATCTGTCGGTAACAAGTTTGACTGACTACTATAAGACGAACACAAGGCTGGAGTAAGACCGACAAGATATACATAGCTGATAAGGCATTCCAAGTGTCAGAATCCAACTCACTGGCAGCACGAGGCTCTCGTTCTGCCTAAGGGATGGTACAAAAGCAACAACGCGATAACAGTCGAACACCATCGACAAGTGCAATATGCTTACCCATCCATCCTTTCGATATGAAGTGGTATTCTTTCCGCACCATCAGGTGGACCTCTTGCAAACAGAAATGAGTTATTCGGTTTGGGGGAGGACGAAAATTTGGCAGTCTGAGCATTAGCTTCCGGTGACTCTCTTTCATGAGTTCCCTGTCCACTTGATGAGGACCTCGAAGAAGGCCTAGAATCATTAATTCCTCCAGGTGGAACAGGCCATGTAGGAGACTCTGATTGGCAACGGCTCGTACCACCACTACCCGTACAAGGCTGAAGGTCAGCGGGATCTATTACTCCATTTGCTGTCTGAGTGTGACTGTCCACATTTCGCACAAGCAGCGAAGCAATTGGTGCCCTGTGCCCCTCAGGGGTCTTTTCGAATACCTGACAAGGAAAAGAAGGTGTAAAAAGAAAGACTGAAACAGACATATTTAGCAAGTATAAAGACAAATTATGAAAGCATTAAAAGTGACAACACACCCGTTTAGTGTCCAGTTACGAGCTGTAAAAATAACCAATAGTATTAAAGTCTGCTGCTTCAAGTTCTAGGGGAAATGAGTTCTCAAGCAATCCCCTGTTAAAATATGCTAGCAAAGCAATACTACAAATTAAACACAGTTAACAAAGATACATGGAGCTTGAAGTGGAAACTATCGATGAACTGACAAGCCACACAAAACACAAACGAGTGTCGGCATCGAATTTTCTAATATTAAGAGAAATTCACAAATTGCTTTTCATTTACCACTCTTTCAGTGCACAAGGAGGACATAAGCTACAAAGTTTCAAGGACATTACCGCAAACAACGTAAGTACATTAAAGGTTGAATAACTTACCTTGTCCTCGTCTCCTGCTGCGCTAAGAACTAACGTCTCGATTTCTGTATTAAGCCCTTCCACACTCCTTCGTGTATGTAGACTGGGTGTCTTTGGACTAGAAGGTATAGGGATGGCTCTAGACTGTGAATGCGTACTGACTAAATGTTGAGTAGCTACAGCCGAATGATCCCCTTGTACAGGAGATTGCGTATGTATAGACTGTGACTGTTTTGATCTCTGTAAATAGTGCCTTATTTTCTAAAGAGAGAGAGAGAGAGAGACAGCGTTAAGTAACTCTCGTATCCAACTAAGAAAACGGGTAATAATATTAAAAGGTTTCAATTTTCACAGTATTGACTAAACAATGTGTTCCGCTACACGAAACAGTTCGAGGAATTGTAAAGCTTGACATTTTTAAAGCAGTCGCTCCCTGCAAGGCTCGAAGGCACTTAGAAACTTTTAGGTATGTTTTAGCGCAATGTCGTGGCATGAGATGTTTTACAAATACGGCGTGTCGATGAGGTTATAAAACAACTAAAACATACATATTTGTCCAAGAGTTAGTAATTTTCTACAATAACTGCACTAAGTCGGAGTTGAGGCGCTCCGAACCCGCAACTCTCGGCTTCAAACCAACGCTCAAATCGATGTACAACCCCGACACAAAGGACAATTTTGGCATTTCAAGTATTTAGTATCAAGGACCGAAACCTAATATTACATTTTTAACCGTGTTTTCATTATATCTATAAATTCATTTGTCGAGAGATTATACAAGCTTATATATAATCTGAACAGAAACAAGGGCTTTGATATATATATTTGTTAAGAGTGGAGCATTACCACAATAGCTAAACTAAGAAAGAGCCGGTTGGCTCTATATAAATGCACTGCCAAGGAGAAAACGACGAGTCCAGATCCATGAATTCCAAACAAGTTAACGACACCTATAAGTTTTAACACATTGACACAGTCAAATAAAGTCCGGGTCAAAGTCAGTAAAAATACAGTGTGTTTATCAGTTACAGCACATAATTATTACAAACTGCAAATCACATCTCATCCAGCATATCAAACAATAATCGTACGAGACCAATACCTGGGTCATACAATGTCGATTCACAACCTAACCTATTAATCGCTTGCAAATCCTATTACTACATTACAACGCACAAAAGTTCCTAATGAAACCCATGTTCTTTCGAAACAAACTCACCATGGGGTAATCTTTGCTTTTTGTCACGGCAAATTCGTATATATCAAACCCCATTTTCACGAAACGACATGCAACAGGACCACGACAAATACAGTAATCTTTTGCTTAATATCAGTCCTTGGACAAACAGTTAGAAAACATGTCTGCTAACGTATTGCCCAAACTCTAACTATATCTTAGCCATAAGCAACAGACTTACGTCACATGAGTGAGAGATGAAGTTAACTTGGTGCGCAATTTTGTGAGGAATTCATATGTTGATACAAATTTAAAATTCTAGAAATGTGCTTATAACCAAAGAAATACTAAATTCACTAAGGGAGCAGTAGGGATCACAAAAGTTCATAATACCAGAGTTAGCCATGATTTGACCCAACTCGTTTACTTGAAAAACACAAGCAGAAAAAACAGGATGGAACCCAAAACGTTTAAAGCACAGATTTAAAAATTCATCGTAATGTCTCAATAAGTTGCGAAGACACCGAAAAAGAACTGTTTACCTCTTTCGAATCCGCACTTCCAAACGATGAAGATCTTTTTTGTTGTTGTTGCTGCTGTTGCTGTGCACTTAGTTCTTCGTAGTAATCTTCCCAGACCTGAGGAGTCTAGAATGTAAAGAAATATGTTGTTTATATTTACGCCAGTTCCAAAAGCATGTGTCCTGGACTCTAAAGTAACTATGGCACTGTTTACGCTGATACAGATCCAAGAGTAAGGATCCATTTCGTATCAGCAACGATTTTCGTTCACGTTTACGCTAGATCAGTTCCAAATCAGTACACGTTTACACTGAAAACTGTACTGGAACGGTTCACTCAACTGCATCGTCCGAGAACTGGCACAAAGCAAAACATTGAACCCAAGCATTAAAAGGTACAAACCATGTTTATTAAAAAAGAAAGTATTTTTATCTTATTCAAACGTTAACGCCGTTGAAACACTGTAGTACAATTTTAAACCGGCCTGAACAGGAGAAATTTCAGTCTTGTGTCCGATCCGTCCGCTTGTGGATCGGTACTAGCCGTTTACACTGGACCTTTACCTGAACGGATCCCAACTTTTGAAAGCCATACCCAACTAGTACGGATAGCGGATCCATATTTGTGCGGATCCATCAGTTTTAGTGTAAACTGGAATGATACGTTCGCACTGGTACGGATCCGTTCTAATGCAAACGGTATCTACGAAAACCGGTAATGACCCTACTCCATCGCGGCGTGACACTTGAGAGCACGGCAAAATAGCAAGCGGAAGGTCTGCACAGAGAAAAACTGGGAAAGTTCCAAGTCAGTACGTCTCAAACTTTATAAAATGTTGGATAGTCTTAGTTTTACCTAGGCTCGTTCACACCAGGGAACACTAATATCCGGCTTCCGAGTCGCTTACAAAACCGCTCTATTGCAATGAAAAATTACATACCTTCTGTGAGCTTTCGCGAGGATAGACTTGGTAACACTGTAACCGATCGTTACCGATGGAGCAAACTACAAGCTAGCAAACCCTGGACAACGTAACGTCTTGTTTTTAAGTGTAGATACCAGTACAGAATGCAACGCAACCGTTAACCCCTTCTTATAAGTTTCAAAATCACTATGCTTTCTGGGATTTAAAAGAGCGCTTCACAAAACTCTCTTTTCAACATGCCTCTCAGAGATTCAACGATGTCCTACGCTATCCTACGGTTGACGGACCCCAAAACGCACCAACTACGTGCTTGGTCTAATAAAGCAAGAAATGTCGACTTATTAGAGTATGGTAGTCATACGGCAGTCAAGATAAAACTAATTGCACAATGTGTGGGTGGCAAAAAGCTAACAGAAATGAGGAAGCATAATGTCTGTACTGACTGCGTTCCTGTCCAGCTAAAAGCTATTAATTGAGCTTTCCTCACAAGACTCACGATTTCGCATAAAACCTCATACCAAAATCCTCCTTTGGGAATATGTCTCGGGAATTCTCATGCGCGAACACCGACTAAGTAAAAACTAGAGTTTACGAACTCTACCAAGAATACAAGCCGTGGCTTTCTGCTGTTCAAAATAATTTTTAATTACAGCTTGAATATACTTTATATGTACACCTCTTTAGTCACGAGAGAAAATAACCATATTAAGTCCTGCCCCTAATCGGAAACTAGATGCCATACAACAAAACACAGCGGTAGTGCTTCACGAGCACCAAAGGTTTTTTAATACTTGGAAACAACTGACTTGAGGTCTGACTTCACATAAGGGCGCTAACATTACTTGTTTAATAGGATATCGATCAACATATCACTTAAGTTGACCCGAACAACTGAACGCTTTTCTATTTGCAAACTATATGAGCAAATCCCCGAATTTACCACCTGAATTCACACTTGTTTCCAGCTGTCTCTATTCACAAATGTAGAAGGGTCCCTTGTCGAAACAAAAGCCCACATTAACCAACACAATACACTTTTTAACTCTATGCGCTCGAAACACCGGTTTGACTTAAAACATCAAAAAGATAAGATATTCCTACAACGTATTTTTCACAATCATGAATTACTGCTGGCGGGAAAGAAGACCTTGCTTAGTTCAACTGTCAAACGCAAAGTGTAATTAATGGCGTCGTGGTGAGACAATTGTTTACGACAGCAAAGAAAATACAGCTCCTATATAATTTCGTCCTAATATCAGTATTTGGGTTCATTCTACAATACTGCAGTGATAACAAATCTAGAGTACAGGAAACCATGAAGTGAACAACATTGAAAACGGTTACTACTAGTCGTGCTACGTTTCAAAATGACCAATTCCAAAAAGCAACAGTCCGCTTCCTTTGCTAGAAAAGAAATGGCGGATAGAGCCGGTAGACTGCATGGAAGCTAACCACTTCCCTTGCATATTGCTAGCAATATTTTAGTCTATACGGTATTTCTAGTTTGAAACTATGATCCTCGTCACACTTTCATTCCTCAAAATAACCTCGCAAACGACTTTTGAAAACATGGCAATTTCTAGTGGAATATGGAATAACAAAGTGACTCTGCCGTTTCTATATTTCCATTTAAAACTGTTCAACTACCAACTTTATTCATTTGAAACAAAATGCTTTTCTGCTCTTGGAGCTGACATTCGTTACATGTTTAACACGTAATCACGGGTTACTAAAACGAACCAGCTGAGTGAGCAACAACAACGCTAAGGAGCACTTCGAGAAGAGTAGACAAAAAAGGGTCAGGAGGCAAAAGGGACGCTTTTCACGATTTCCGAAAGGAAATAATAAAACCGTAACCCCAAATCATATTAACATGATGCTCTGTACAATGAAATTGGATAACACAGACCTTTAAACAAAATAAGCATATATTCTGTGATTCTGTGACTTCCAATTATTGTCTGATACCGAAAACAGGCAACCTTCGCCACCACCGATATGACGGTAGACTGTTCAGTACTTCCAAAGAGATACTTTCTTCTTTTCTCTGAATTTAAAGAACATATTCAAGTCGTATTTATACACGGGTTACTCAAGATCACGGCACGAATAAACCCCACAAGACAACACGTTTCATATTCCTTGTCCTACTTTTATAAAGAAAAGCACATGACCTTAATTAACAATAACCACGTGTATTCAATAACGTGTGCTCGTCTCCAAAAACACGCCAACCTTTAGATCTCCGGTAGAGATTTACTTTGTGTCCGAAAAACGTAATTCATAGCTTGTGCCTAATATGGTATCATAAATAGGCCAAATATTACGACACTGCAAAACCTTGATTTCTTCAGTATTGGAACACATAACAGGTCATCCTAGACCATACTAAAACCACAAGAGTAAGAACTTAAGTCCAATTTAAGATGCATGTATGTCACATTATCTTGTCAATATGCAGCTAAAACGGGCTCTACTTCAACTACCTTTGACTAAGAAAAATCTACTTTCCATCTCCAGTAATAGTAAGCTTTATCCATATACTCGAGGGTTGCTGTTTTATTGATAACTACACCACAAAAAAGTAGCAGTTAATAAAAGAGTAGAAGGCAACATAAAATTTATGCCTACATATATTATATATAAATAATATATACATACATAAATCTAAACAAATATAATATATAAATTTAATCAAGTTGCATTGTTCTTAACGAGACCAGTTGCACAAGAAAACGGTTTTTCCAGACCCTCAACCATGCTTACTTGCTACCCTTTTTCTTCATTCGTATGCCACTGATCAAACTACGCTTTCCTTCCCATATTGATCAACCATACTTTGATCACAAATTTATCGCACAAAAAATTGGTTTATAATGACCAATCCTAAATAAAACCGTGCCACGCACATAGATGCATACTTTAAAACAAAATCTGCCCTAATTACAACAATTTACAAACCAAATTTAAACATTTGTGGTTAAAGGCGTCCAATGTAAGACTCTAGTATGTATTGTTCTGTTTTACTATCACGAGGCGAGACGTCCTAATATGGGTAACTGACTAGTTCATACTGGTACATAGAGAGGTATTTGAAATGCAGGGATGGGGCCGTGGGGTGTCATAGAGGCAGCTACCCCCCAAAGTTTCTAATGAAACCTCGTTGGCAGCCAAATAAAAAAATTGTCGGCAATTGGACAAGCCAAAGACAGTAAATTGCTGTGACTCATGTCATGATAAAGCACATATCTATATAGTAAATTGTTGCTTGAAGACTGTGTTGAAAAACCCTTACCCAATCGCGTTGTATCAGAATGTAAAGGGCGCCAAATAAGATTTAACAAGTACACAGTGATATTGTATTTCAATAGTGTTCCACAGATATTTTCCTTGCCACAATAGGCCGTTGCAATAGGTGATGATTTGCTTACCAACACATTTTACTTCGAATTACATATAATTGATTTCATTTATGATAAAGTATATTATAAATAGTTCATGTTTTGTCAATGCGACAAATTCATGAGTGAAAGCTCCAATTCTCAGTATCTGTTTTTTTAATAAAGTAAATAAATGAATTTAACAAAAATGCTGCAATGGATCTCAAAAAATCACTTGCAGTAATTTCCAAATCATCCACACTTTTCTCGTGAGCTTTTCTGGGCTAGCATCACCCGTTGAAACAAATACTTGTAAAGAGCCATTATATTGTGCATCACAATTTCCTTCATTACTGTATGCCAGATGACATCAGCCATTGTCAGCAAGCACAAAAATAAGCTTTCACACTGAACCTCATACTTACAAAAACTGAAAGAGGAAATGTGATGGAACAACACTCTCTCGGCAAATCATATCACATTGGAGAGAAACACTAAGATAAGAAAACATGATGACAAACCAAATGGCTAAAAACAAAACACTATGTGTCTCAAGATAAAGCATCATTAACATCAACATTTCCTCCCTTAAATATACGTCATTTATAGGTGGGAACTGTGATCGTAGTCCTACATGTTGTTTGGCCAAAAGTTCTTACAAGAATATAAAGCAAGTAAATGATTCTGATTATAACAAAAAAACTCCAAAACAGTTAATCAACCTACAGACTAAATAGCACATTTTGGAAATATCCATAAATCGTCAGGCATGTCATTGTGGTAAATTTGCACACTACCATTAACAGTCCTTACCTTGCAATCAACCCACTTCAGAGTAAAATTACGAGTTTTGACCTACACTGAGCCAATGAAAGAGACTTTCTTCTAATAACCCTGACAGCACTTTTGCAAGCCTCTCAGCTCTCCAATGACATGGACTGTTTCCAAATAAGTTTGGCATAAGATCAACTTGCAGTCAAGAACAAAGGTCCAGAAATTGTCCCCATACCTTGTAAATGGTAACTACCATATTCTTTACAAGTATTCCTAATTAAGAGTTACAATATAGAACTCATCTTCGCAATACATTAAAGCACACTTTGATTGCACTAACTCAGTACTTGCTACTTACATGCAAGCAAAAGAACAATCTCAAATGCTTGTTGCATGAAATAAAGGATTAAAATCTTGAACACATACAATACAGAGGGGTGCAAAAAGACCCCATTTATACTAAGAAAGCTCCACTTTAACTTACAAAACATTTTTGAATTCAAGCTCGGTTTCTGGAAAAACTATCACACCATAAATTGAAGATGACACAGAAGAATCATAAATTTCATTAATGAAGATTATCGTATGCCTTTGAATTTGCTGCATCGGGCTCAAGTTATGGAGAGAACGTAGTCCTCCAGGGTAACGGGTCAAAGGGCAATCGTTAACAATGTGACTGATTGTCTGTTCAGTACCACAGTCACATAGTGGCAATTCCACATTGCTCCAACCACGAAGAGAGCTATGATACCGACACATATAAATGCATATATCTAGAAAAATACATATAGGTATTTATAGATATTCTTATATCAGTATAGATTTATGTATGTACATTTTATACCTAAGACAACTCTGGCCCATAAGCTTTTTAACCAGTAAATATAAACTGTGTGCTTATTTAATCAACTAAGGTCCATCCATATTTTTTATCATTATCACAAGCATACATACCGCACAAGCGGGAGGAGGTTTAAAAGCCCTAAACGAGTTTTTGAACATAAAAGATGACAATCCTGTAAATTGTTTGAAATCAATCTCCTTGAATTTTAACAAGCTAATTCAAAGAGAATCCTGAAGTATACTAACTATAACAGGAGACAACTTAACATTGGGTCTGGCCACCAGTCATCTTTTTTTGTTTGCTGGATCTACACTTTTAAGTAGGGAGGGGGATTACTTAAAAGGGTACTCTTTGTACACTTTTGATAATAATAAAAAATTGATAATCCCGAAAGTTCCTGGATTTAACTCAACATTTCTTTGATTTAACTCAACACTTCAATTTGCAAATGTCCCTGCGTACAAGAAAAGAACTGTAGCAACAAAAACTAAATTTTGACAAACATCTAACTCAATAAGTATTACAGAAAAGCTAAAACAGCTAGCCAAATACCCATCCACACCATTCCTATCATTATCATTAAATAAAGTATATATTTATGATCATGTGGTTTCTCTGCAATTTCTAACCCCAGAGTCAAAAAGCCCAACAGCGATAAGTCTGAAAGTGCTGCATTCTGTTGGTAAATACAGACACATATCTGAAACTTCAGACTACATGAATATAATAATAAAAATGAAGCTGAGAGATCTGTAAATCAAACTGAGCCATAAGCATTAGGCCACTGGATAAAATTAGTCAGAAGAATCAATATTGTAGACGTGTTACAAACGATCAATCATCTCATCATACTTCTTCAAATAAATGTTTGAGGCACTTACTAAATATCTCATATTGGGGGTCTGCTTGTTAATCAGGAGAGGCACATTAACTGGAGGGCACATTTCCTTTTAACATTATGAAAATATAGAATAACTGAGTTTACAACATGCATTTTGACCACTTTTGGTTAGAAGTTGAGGTTAGTTCACTTAACAATTGTGGAGACCAAAAGGCAATTAAGTTTGGTAGAGCAATCTATTTAACAATCATAATAAAGGAATGGGGTGCTTCAACTGGGAAGTGTTTATTTGAAGACACAAGAGGCAGCAAAAGTACTTTAAGCAGACTTTATATTGTATGTATTCATAATTTTTTACAATTCCTAATGTTCTGCCAACTAAGGATCAAGTCGCCCATGATTGCAACAGCACTTTCCACTGTGCAACAAAATCATGTTTGGGTTCTCAATCATTTTAACAAACATGCCATCAATTTGTTTAGTATTGATCACTGATCAATAATTAATTTCCCCTTGACCCAACCCTCAAAACTCAGGAACATGATGACTTATGGACAAAGAGCTTAAAACAAGTCTTTTTAGAAGAAATGAATTACAATTTCAAATATCTGGTATGAAGTCAATAGAAGGGTCTGACCAACTATTCCTGTTCCTCAAAGAAATACTTACAAACAAATGATCTTATAATATTTGCAGCATGTAGCAAACACTTTCAACAAATCCGTTTCAAATTATTCAACAATTTTTGAAGACAACTCATTAACTTTGCATACAGCCCATTTGGACAAAGTTATCAACTGCTTCCTAATCATATAATTATTGTATGCTTGAAATACATCATTGAGTGTTTATGCTTCTTACAATACAAAATGAAAACAATTACACTCTAACTTTCCACAATTTCAAGCTATCACCTTCCTTTAACTCTATCTCAAGCCCATCAATCCATTTCAAGGGTAAACAGTTTCCATGAACCAAGTTTCATAACAAAAAATGACATACAAAATTTAGCAGTGCCAAATTCTGATAAAAATCTGGCAAGAAAAATAGCAGACTGATATCACTACATATTGACCACCAAACTTTGTGACAGAAACAGAGAGATTTAGGAGGTGTTTGTATAATAATAAATGTGCTTGTACTTTTACACAATAATAATCAATAATGATGTAGATATTTATCAAAGGCAAAAACAAAATTAGCACGTTACATGGTAAAATGTTTTAATAGAGATAACATGTCTATATGGTTCTTTCTCAACAAGTGAAAATTAGGAGGGCAAGGTGTACACCCCTAAGGTTTTCCAAAACCACTTAAGTGTCCAATATTAACTAATGCTATATAACAATCTTTTTGTGGTAAAAAAACATTAAAATAACCCTGAGAATTTGCGATATTGTGCTAAAAACAAAAAAGGAAACACAAATAGAAAATGAAGAAAAAAGCATTGTTGGCAAAGTCGAAGTAAAAAAAGGAACTAATTCTGCCTACAGAGTATTGGCTTCCTTGCTTTAATGCAGACAAACTCCAATACAGTTAGATGGAAGGACAATTAAACACAAGGCCAGACACAAAACAAGGTTTGTGTACCTACCACACACAAAAAAAAGCTTAGTAATATATCAATTTCTGTCCTAAAGCGAAGCTCCGTATGTAGGTTGGACTCCTCAGTGATTGTGTGACAGAATCAAACAACATGTTTCAGCCACTGTACGCCAAGCATCAATTCCTCTGAGATGAGAATTTTTGGATAATGGATGCAAATTGATTGTCCTTTCAACTAAGTGTATTGGAGTATGTCTACATTAAACAAGAAAACCAGTACTCTGTAGACGGAGTTAATATTTTTCACTCTTTGTTTTCCATTTCTGTTTATGATTTGTTAAATAAATCCTTCTTTTAGCTTACAAGATGGATTTAACAAAAATGTACCTCTGGGAAAACAAGGTCCTCATGTACGCCATGGGTGACAAAATTTTAATTCTTACCATCAGATTTGGCAACAAAAATACTAAAACCCCAGCAAGTTATCTTATCTCTCACAAAAGATCTGTAGTTGATATAGAGTTAAGGACTTTGAGAAGGAATTGAAATCTTTGTACAAGTGGGTTCCCACCACATATCACTAATGGTATTTTGGTTTTGCTGAGGAAAGTTTAAACTTCCAGCAACTAGCTAACAGATCCATGTCTTATCCTCTACACCACAGAACGCCTAAATGACAGACCACAAAATAGATATATTAACATTTGCTTTTACAAAACCTAAAAATTGATTGCAAATTTCATCTCAGGGTATGGAAGTCTGACACACTAACTACAGAATACCAGTAGCATATATGCAGTATTCTAAAAGTCAAGGGTAGTGTCGAATAAAATTATAGGGTTCTCTATTTTCACTCAAGTATTCTCAAACCAGTCATTAGTTTACCTCCATATCTATGCCAAATTTCAAAAGATGTATAAATATACCATACGCAAAGACAATAACTGATATAAAGCAATTATATATGCATACAAAAAACATGCATAAATTGTAAATATGACCTTTCTGAAATACAACAATAAGCATGGTAACCAAAAATGTGGTTGCCTGAGGTGTTTATCCCAACAGATCATAAATCACTATCAATAGTAATAGTAACAGTAAAAGACATCACACTTGACACTTTCAATCTACTCAATGAAATACCCATTCCTTTCAGTTTAACCACCATAATCAAGGATTAAATAATTATTACTATGGCATCCAAACAGCAAACTGATAAATACTACCAAAGTACAGCAACATAACACAAAGGCTATAAAGGGGTAGGGTTTTGGATAGTTTACATTAATTGCTATGAATTTTAAGTTTTTCTTGCCATTGTAGATGTTTTAGGCAGCTGTATTGGATATATCTATATCTATACATATATACAATATACATACAGTCCCATGGTAAGCAAGTGATTAATGCCTCAAGTATTTATCTTATTCTGTCATACTTTAAAAATTATCCATTCATAATATACCATCATTCTTGATCGCATCGTGACATGACATGTACAGCCCATTTAGGGTTATATGTAATTTCAAAAATTTTTATGCTGCCTTTTTTTTGTTTTGTATGAGTTAGTGTATGTGATGTCACATGGCCATTCATAATTCTAGTATTCATTAAGTTGTCTTGTCTTTTGTTTTGTAGTATTTGGTGTTTGTACATCAGCGTTATTGCAAATTACCATCAATTGCAAAAATTAAAGCAGTCTAAGCTATTTAGACTATATATACATATATATGGTATGTATACATATGTAACTTTTAACTGATATCTGCCACCAAAAAATAAGGCCAATACAGCAAGATTTGAAGAAATTAAAATGCTTTGGTTAAATAAGAAAATTGTTAGCTACCTTGTTGAAATCATTGCTACTTTGGTCTAGAGATGGCAAGGTAAATGATAAAGATAGACTAAAGAGGGAACAAGGGTTAAAATATCAGATTTGTTCAAAGGAAGAGACCTCCACAGCAAAGGTGAATCCAAAAGTTGAATATATGGCCAATCTTTAGTTATTGCAGTAAATTCTAGTACATTGGTCACACAATAGTAGTCAGGGGAGGTTCATAGTGTCATAGAAGTGATGTTACCTTTGCTAACCAAAATATGTTTGCTGTTAGAAGCTCAAGGTAGCCTCTACTAGACTTAGTAATGTAGCTAAATGCTACATAGGAACCTTGGCCAGTTAGGTTGACAAGTTTGAGCGTGTAATTGAACATTGCAATATTATGTACATATAATGTCTAAAAAATGGAATGGTTCTATTTAAAAAAAACTACTGCATACTATGTGTAAAATTGAAAACCGATAGAAAATTATGTAGAGTGGAGTAATTAGAAATGAAAGTCACTAAAGAAATGTCTAAGGACAGGATAGTTGGATGTCAGTCATAAAACACATCCAAGCATTCAAAACTGGCATCAACACATCCTCTGGGTGTGTGAGAAATATATATAATTAATCTTTTCTTACTTAAATCTAATAAAAAGTAAACAAAATTTATTTACATGCCTCTCAGCAATTTAATTAACAAAACTAACTCTGAAATTTTGTCACTTCTTTCATCAAGCATAAAAAATATTTTACCAGGTTGCTGAGGCAGAGAGTTTACAACCTCTGGCTTGTACAATCTTCATTATACAGTAGAAGTCACATGCCAAGGGCAAGGATAATGTTTTCTCCAAAAATAAAAGGTATATAATTACCATAAAAACACAACTGACTACTACCAATTACGAGAACATAAAAAGTAGGTGTGGTTTATTGTTACCAAGATACAAGTAAACAAGATTATATCCAGTATGGTCCTCTTACAGACATGAACCTTGGTAGAGAATTAAGGATACATTTTTTCATATTGACGGATTACAAGCTGTAAATCGTACAATTACAAACTAAATTAGCTAGGCACCTTTTGGTGAGAAAAATGAGGCCAAAACGATACCTTGGGGACGAGGATCCTCTTTTGAGCACCCAGAAGAATGACTTAAAGAGATGTGACTGGGCAGACCAACGAACAACTACTTGCTAGATAGGAACTATGTTACGAATGCAGACATAGACACATCAAGTGTGACAACAAGCAAGTAACAAGCAGGTGTAAACCAAGAGGCAAAGCTTAGAAGTCCAAACCAATCGTTGCTGCAGCGACCAAACTACACACGACAGACCGTCTATCAGGAAATTAAATTACCCAGCAATGCAGGTGACGATTTTCTTACTCTGCAATACGACATATTAAGACGATTACGATGTGCAGAATGGCTTGGTCTTTCCTATTAATTTTTACAAAAAATGCAAATACATTTTACCTTTCGGCCACAGTCACTATTGTTTGGGCGCCTTGTATCTAGGTGAATAAGTAATTTCTGACTACCACAAAAAGCTCTATTTGAACAGGGCTGCTAAGCGATAACGGGACATAGTTTTGCTGGAAGAGAACCAAAAGGCGACACACATTGTGGCAAACTTGAAGTGAAGGCCAACAAACTGTACTATAGTCATAATCAAATTAAGGTCAATGAGTGCCAACCTCTAACGAACGGTGAAAATTCTCATCGTTGTATTTTAGACCACTGTTATGTTGCAGTCAAAGGAAATTCAGCATTACCCTCAGTAAGTATGATAAACCACTCGAAAATTTCACGAATTTGACAGTCTTAGAGTCCATGACAGATCGTTTGGCCATTAAACACATCCTGTAGGTCATTTGCTATTTGCCAACATGGCACAGCTGACTAGCAAATAATAGACATGCCTAACACCCGACATAACACTAGATATTACAGACTCCATTACTGCCTATGTAAAAATCAGTAAAGGTCTTTCTAAAGTCAGACGGAAAGCAAACTGTTTGGTCTTATAAATTCTTAACAGAATGCTATTGTATCATTCGTTGTCCTCTGCACTGAGCAGCACATGTCATTATAAGTCTCCCAGTAAGCACGCTAAACCCAAATGGCCTGAAACAAGCAAGATTGACGAGGCACGAAGTCTAGTGAACCATATACGAAAATTCCTACCTGAGTTCCCTTGTTACTTGAGGCTACACCGTCCTTCGGCCATTGTCCGTTCATATAACTACTCGATAAAGTTTCTAAGGAAGTCGTCCTGCGAATATTTAGGTTGATTTTCATGGGCTTTGGTTTGTCACCTAGAAGACACAAGAAAGGTGGTGATCAACAAACTTGGAACTTTCAATCTATAAAGAAAAACTGACTACATTACTGAGTACTTTTTACGACTTTCGAAGCGATTATAAAACAAAAAGACAGTTTGCGAGGAAGGGAAAAACAACGAGCAGTTAGACGCCTCTTTTATCCTTCAAGGGCAAATTTATCGAGCACTTCTGGTTGCACAATGCACTCGCGACTGAAACCATAACCACACGGCAACGAAACACAGCAGAATTGACATATGAAATGAGAAAAATATAAACCTTAGCAAACCTTTATCAAATCTGCCCTCTGGTTTACATTTACTTTATTTTCACTGAAAAGGGTGCATAACGTTCGTCGCAATAACATAGTTAACATCCTAGAGTCGGAAGGTCTCAACAAATTTCTTACCGAGAGGTGACACCAAAGCTCGATGTTCTGTCGAAAAAACATCTGGGCTCCTGCGAACTCTACTCTTCGTATCCCCGGTAGGTGCAGGCGACGACCCAGGGCTTTGCCTCCCTCGTCGTGTAGGACTTGGATTTCGTATAAGGGAGGAAATGGGTACGGTGGCTTTCAGGGGTTGCAGCTTCGAGCTGGCTGGCGAGTTGTTCCTCCGTGGTCTTTGGGACGCCATTACCTCAAAAACATGGAAATGCCGTCACGGCAAAGTCGGTGGCAACTCAACAAAATTGTAATCCTTCCAGAGGTTGTCCTTACTATCGGGTTATAACTATCATTTATGACCAGAGAGCTGTCTCATCGCAGCTTTTCCCGAGCATTTCCTACAACTGAATGCAAAATTTAGTATTAATGCTTACTCAATGGAGTATATGGTCAAATCATGTGACAGTAAGTTTGCCAGCTGATTGGATGTCTAACGTCTCGAGCCGAATCTAATTGGTTAAAACAATGGACCCTGAACGAGAATTTTCTCATTCAGTGTTGGACACAGGGTTTTTTACCTTGACAATCGTCAGAGTGAGGCTGTAATTCTTTGTCCGTAATGTTGATGTTGCCCTGATATTGTACATCAACAATAACAGGTGGTAGTTCGGGTTGGTACAATTGTTTCAGAGACAAAAGCAAGCAATGGATGATCAAGGTTATAGCCGAAGAAGACTTCGGTGGGAAAAAGCAGGCTCTGGTTCTTAGAAACGTCGTCAATGTCTCGCAACGAGAAATTATTTTTACTCAGCATTGCAGCAGCTGGACTTCACGGAATGCGATGGCTAGGAGTACAAAAAGAACGGAGCAGTTCAAAATTCGTAGACATGGCTTTCATAGACAAATCTGACTTAATTAAATTGATTCAATATGTTGGACCCTATCATAGAGTGTTGACAATGTAGTGCGGGATTTGTAAAGATTTCTTACTTAATAATATCCAGTTTTATTTACTGATGAAATCTTAAGCCTAGATTGTATGCCCCTTTTGAAGTAATACCCTCAATTCATTTACATACACACATACTGGGGAGCTATGGTGACAAGTAGCCAGCAACTCCTCTTCAGGATCCGAAAATTTGATAAGGAGGATACCACAGTTGCCAAGTTCGACCCCTGGTCCTCGAATAGGTTTTAATAACCTCCTTTCAGAGGTGTGTTTGATCGTCTGTACTGAGTGCTTTATGTTGGTGAATGGTCTACTACTCATACGCCATGAGGTGCCATTCCTCGTAAGTCACAAAGAGGATGCGGTTTTACATGTGTTTGATTCATTCCTCTGAGAATCGTCCATCATGAGCTGAAACTCAGAGTAATCGAAACACTATTTGCCGTGAATTATTGTCTTTTCTCTTGTTGCTAGCTTGAGTCGAATGTCTTTCTGTCCATCTATCTATTTGTCTGTCTATCCATCATATGCGTCTATCTATCTGTCTATCTATCTATCTATCTATCTTAAGTTTGCCCCATGATGATGGCTTTCGCTATAGCGACTGCCGGACACAAGCCCTGATAAATGACAAGTGTTGGTACGGAGTGGTGCCCACCGTGAAACAGCTGCGCAAGCCTGTATGACAAGTTCGATATTTGATTCTTAGTTTATGCTACTTCTTCTTAGATTAAGTTTTAATCACGCCTAAGCATATATGCTCTTTCGGTATTTCGAATGTCCGCACCCTCTGCGGACCTGCAGGAGCTGAACTGTTTGCTGATGAGCTAATTCAAGCTTGTATTAACACACGTGCCATTTTCGAATCTTGATGGACGGAACCTGGCGAAACTGTGATTAATGACTCCAATGGAAGCCATGCATATAAACTATTGTACTCCGATAGAGCCACTCATCCCCCTGGCGCCGCCTTTGCAGTAAGAATGCAATTTGCCTCTAGTATACAGTCCTTCGCTCCATTTTCTGATCGCCTCGCCTCTTTGGACATTGCTGGCCCTGTGCCGTTGTCATTCATCGCGATATATAGTCCTACAGATTGTTCTAATCCAGCCGATAAGGAAAATTTTCACTCGACCTTGGCCAACTACCAGCTTCCCATACCACGTCCAAATTCCCGTGTTGTTGCCGGTGACTTGTATGCTAAAATAGATCCTGACAACTCGGCCTTCAGTGGTACTTTGGGCCCTTTTCGCAAATTAAATGGCAACTTAACTGCTGCCTTTTGCTATGGCGCAACATTTGGTGTGCTCAAATTCCTGGTTCATGCACAGGAGGAGTTTATATGAGACCGCCTACTCAAGCGAAGGACGAACTGTCAAGTAGATTGACCATATGTTGGTTAATCAAATCGTTTGTGCAGAACTCTCCAGTGCTCAAGAAGCCATTTATTGGATATGATCACAGCCGTGTTCCTGCCAAACTCTGTTACCAACTCAAAGTCAAAATATCTGTAAAATGTCTTGCCCCCAGAGATGCAAATTACCTGTTAGATCCCGTCAATGTCGCCACATCCAAAAATGAAGTCCTCGATCATTCTAATGGGCTTACCCATGTAAACAAAAGCATTGAAAAGTGCTGGAATGCCATTGCCAATGCTCTTAACAGTGCTCTTGCCACTGTCTGCCCCATGAAATGTCAAAAGACAAGAAGGTGGATTACTCGGGATACCCTATGACTAGTTGTAGAACAACATAACACCGTTGACCATGAGTGCTGTTTCCACCTATCGCAGAGGATCAAACAAGCCCTAAAGGTTGATGAATAGGAATACTTCAAAAAGCCAGCCGTTGAGATGCAACAAGCCGCCAATTATGGTAAGATTGCGGTTCTCTTCCAGACCATCCTTGACCTCTCCGGGCGTAAGCGAAGCAGTCTTCCTTCCACCCTCAATAATGCCAATGGAATCCGCCTGAAATATCCCAAAGACGTTCCTTCACGCTGGACAGAAAACGTCTTATATCTGTACAACCATCTTCCTCTCCTCATATGAAACCCAGACCTGGATACCGTCTATCCCCTGATTTCTGAAACTGTCAGCCAGGAACCTCCATCGGCCGAGGAAAGCCGAAGAGAAATCTGAAACCTGAAAAAAGTCTCAGCCAGCTTGGGGGCAAATGTGGCATATTGGCACAAGCCCTGAAATCCCTTGTCTCCGATAACACAAACTACGTTGTAGTCGACATGATGCAGAAAATCTGGGCCTCAAAACAATCCCTCAGGACTTCAAAAATGACATAATTATGCCGGTCTATATTAAAAGGCTCGGTTGTCAAACTAAACTAAGTTGAGGCAACATGTTCTGATGCTGGTGTGCTCAGGGTATTTCACCCCGTAAGTGCAAAAGGAGAAGGAAACACTCTAATATCAAAACCCGTGTAGGAGGAGCTCGTTAGCATAACCAATAGTCTTCTTAGGAGAAGGAAAATGGGTGAATGGCTGCTGCGTTATGAAATCACCAATCGCGTAATCTGGTGGAAGTGGCGACTCTATCAAAATCAATGCCTTATCCAGAGAACCGGGCAACACTGGATGGACTTCTTATACCCGTGTG
>JANTCA010036329.1:0-20474 GCA_024741275.1 Chironex yamaguchii
CCAGTACTCTGTAGGCAGAAAGAGTTCGTTTTTTCACTTGGACTCTTCCAATAATGTTTTGTTTCTTCATTTTCTCTCTCTTTGTTTCCTTTCTTGTCTAGGATTGGCTAGTTTTGATACATGTTTCGTATAAATTGGTTGACGTATACATATGCTTTTCTTTCTGACGATTCATACTCTAAAGAGTGTCAGACGAAAAAAGCCTTTAATTATGTTTTTAGCGCCATGTCGCAAGTGTTGATTTCTTGTTAGTTCACTAAATTTTGTTGACAAGAAGTAGTAGGTAAGTAGATAAATGTGCCTAGATACTCATCAGAGGTGGCACGTTTTAGTAAAAAATATGAACTTTCCGAATTAATGCAATTAAACGTCCAACGTACGTTAACTCGTACTGCATATTTCCAGGTGTGTGTCATGAAATTCTACACATACTTCAAAGCAGGACATTCTTGATACTGATGATTTCTAAACTTTGATCCTACTGCAATTTTGATGCGAGCATTTTAGCAACTGTATATTGAGAGTACGATTTTGTAGAGTTGAAGCATTGCCACAGAATTCTGTGCTTCTGTGCGTTTCACTGTTCATGTATATGTGTACTCAATCTTGGAATTAATGTTATATACTTGGTTTCCTTCCTTCGATAAAATTATGTGATATGAATTATACGTTGATTCTATTTGCTTAGGATGCAGTCGAGATGATGATGGGTATTATTGGATTACAGGACGAATTGATGATTTGATGAATGTTTCTGGTCACCTTTTGAGTACTGCGCAAATTGAAAGTGCATTGATTGAGCACGCTTCTCTTGCCGAGGCCGCCGTAGTAAGTACACCGAATACCTTGATAGTAAGGCCCTTAATTTGATATCGAAATTGTGTAAAGTTTTTTACTGTATAAGAAAGAGTTATACCAACGGAGTCTTTTTGTGTTTGTAATGTACCACAATTTAGTACAGCTTAGCTTTCATTGTAGCAAAATAAATACAGAAATGGATGTATGTTTTTATGGTTGCTCTGGCATTGTTTGCTCATCGTTCTTGCTAGTCTTGCTTTTGTTGTACAACTTTGAATGTCGTTTAACACACCGTCATTGAAGTGTTGCAAGGTGTCAAATAGACTGGTATGTCTTAGAATTGTGATGCGCTGTTATTTCGTCGTGAGTTTGGGCTCTGTCGTAGCCTCTATTGCAGAGAACTTTTAAGAAGCATATTTGGATATGTGATTTTTTATTTTCTTCTAGGTATCGGTCCCGCACTCTGTAAAAGGTGAAGGAATCTATTGTTTCGTTACTTTGAAGCAGGTAAGCCAAGATTATGAGAATTACTTGAAAATTAAGGTGGAATAAAAGTCACTTCTTGTGTATTGTGCATGTTTACTGTTTTCTTAAATGCAATTACAAACAAATCCTTTCTCGTTTTACTTTGAAATTTTCTCTATGCAATATTACGTAATCCAATGGTTTGTTTGTTGTAATGTTTTACGTTTTGATTGATTTTGTTATAATTGCTGTAGCCCCTAAACCATAGAAATACTTTTGTGGTTCCAGTGCAGCTTTACTTTCAAGTAGTGTTCTTACTAGGGTATCCAGTGATTATGTTAGTCAGTGTGAAACTCTTCTTAACCGTACAACGAGACCATGACAGGTGATTATGACCAACCTAAAACCTCGTTGAAGTGTCAGACAGCAGCAGTGCTAGATGCTGTAACTGTTGGAAAAGCTGGACTGTCACGTCATTGGTGGCTAGAGGGGTACAGAGCGCCGCTTTTGTATTGTACCTCGAGTAATTGGCTAAGGTTCTTATCGTGTCTTGGCAGATGGTTTGGAGTTGTTTTATTTAGGAAGAGATGCACGGTATGCACTGGTTAGTGTTCTGGTGAGAACAAGAATGAAAACTGCTATCCTGGAAGTTGCAACAAGTTATAAGAGAATGGTCATGGTGAAGACTAATGAAAACTAACAAAGAACTAGTGCTAAGCGAAGATGAATAGATTTTATGAAAATTGTGTCTGCCAAATGCAAGGAGGGAACATGAAGTAGGTATTGGACGTTTATGCAGAGACTCAGACTATACTGGATGGTTTATTCAAAAGGGCAAGGATTGTGACGATGGGTGTAAATGGGATGGAAACAAATTGTTGAAGACGTCGGCCAAAGTGCATGTAGAAGCTTTTGATCAAAGAGACCTATGGAACTAGGTGACATTCTACTGGAATGTATGGAAGATAATGGACTAGTGATTGTCAACATTGCTTGGTCACCGAAACAAAGAAAGGTGTATTTGATTGATTACATTGTTGTGCATAGGGGAGACATACAATAAGTTAAAGGTTCTCTTTCACTAGTGCAGACTTTGCTTTAGACTGTGAGATGGTGTACGTGGCAGTAAAGTTAAGATCTTGGAGCCAAAGACAAAGCCAAGAGAGCAATCGAAAGAAAAAGGATTTAAAGGTGCTCTCAGACCCATCGAAGAAAATGCAAGGTAAAGAGGGAAAATGAATGATGAGATGTCTTGGCCTATCCTCTATAAGCATTGACAGAAGCAATAAAGGAATTAGAATCGAAACCGTGGATTGATGATTGATGTTGGCGATTATTTGAAAAATGGAAAGAAGTGAAGAAAAAAGGCACAATGACACATTGTATCGTAAAGCATTGAAAGAAATTAAGAAGGGTCCTAGGAAGTTGATGAAAGAAGCAAAAGAAGGCCATAAGTGAGCAGACTTCAAATTGCAAAAAAATGTTAATTGCTAGAAAACCTGACAATTAGGAATTAGAAGTAATGATGATCATGGAATAGTAATGTATAACAGAGAAAACATCAAACAAAGGTTGACAAATTCTGTTTCAGAACAGGTCTCTTGCCGAAAGAAATGAGTCAAAGAGAATCAAACGTTTTGATATCAGAAATTTAAGACGCCATTAGAAAATAAAAGTTAGCAAGCTAGCACGTTTGGATGCAGTCACGGCAGAATTATTTAAAGAAATGGAGGAGAAACGATGGTAAAAGAAATTAAGAAATTGTTGATGGCATTTGAAAACGTTTAGAATGGCCAGATGAGAAGGTTGTTTCAGAACTATTCTCTGTGACATATTTTCCAGGCCTAAAGGGTGTACAGAGTACCCCAGAGGTACCCTGACCAAGTCTGCAGTGTTTCCTCGCATATGAAATTGCGGAAGAGCATCTTGGCTTTCCACCTTAACAGCTAGAAAAATTTTCAAAAGGTCCATAAAGTGCAACAAGATTAAGTACGGTGCCTCTTTCTTGACTATACTCAAGCATTTGTTTCTATTTCCCACGGTGCTCTATGGAAAGTCCTACAGAATTTTGAGTGCACAGGGATCAGACATAACTTATGAAACGTCTTGATGACCTTATCATAGGATTGGTGAACAACGCCCTGACAAATTTAGATTTGAATAGGGGAATCAGACAAGGATTTTTAGATTCGCGAATTGTTTTCAATGCTTTTGGTGAAACGTTTATATTTGGACCAGGTAACATTGGTGTAAGGTGCCTTTGGAATATCAGATGACACCATGATAGTTACAAAGCCTGAGAAATAATGTGAAATGATGATAAAATCTTTGTAAGATACGATTTGAGAGAAGGAACTCAAGATAAGTAAGAACAGGTCTTTCTTTAAGGACAATGCATGGTATGAGTAAGATAAATTTATCAAGAAAAGATTAATAGGTTTGACAGGCAGTCGCCTGTCCTCCATCCGGTGTAGGTGTCCCAGCCATCTCATTCTCCTGACCTTCGGGATGTGAAACATTAAATGGTTTCCTGTACGGCTCAGAACCTCCTCGTTAGTGACATGGCCCTTCCAGGACACACCTATGATTCTGCAGAGGTTGCGCATGTGAAAAGTGTTCAACTTCCTTTTGTGTCTGGCGTATGTGGTCCAAGTTTTGAATCCATAAAAAAGTATGCTCAGCACGTAGGTCTCGTAGATACGCGTCTTTGTTTTCTCAGTCAGATGTCTGTTGTTCAAGGTGCGAGCACATAGCCGAATGAAGGTAGTTGCCGCTTTGCCAACTCTCTGTCGAGGGACAGGTCAGTACTGATGGTGGAGCCCAGATAACAGAATTTGTCGACTACGTTTAGCTCTTGGTTTTTCACTCGAATTGCTGGGCTGTTGACCGTCGAGTAAGTCATACAACTGTTTTTGTGATGGTGGTGATAAGAGAGGAGCAGGCGAAGCTGAATCGGTCCGTAAGACGTTGGAGACCTTGCGGACTGTGGGAGACGAACGCTGGACCATCATCATAAAGTAGTTCTCGCACAAGAACTCGGCGTACTTTCATTTTGGCACGTAGTCTGGACAGGTTGAGGAGGTTATCATCCGACCTTGTATGAAGATAAATGTCTTCGTGGTCATCATAGTTTCCATATGCGTGGTGCAGGAAAATTTTGAGAAGAAGATCCCGAATAGCACTGGTGTCAATGTACAGCCCTGTTTTACACCACTGAGCATGCCAAATTGCTCCGACCTAGCTCCATGGACGGGGATTGCAGCTTGCACGTTGTCGTGAACAGATCTTGTTATCGTGAGCGTCATTGGAGGGTAGCCCAGCTTTTGACCATGTCGCCTTTGTCACCTTTTTGCTTGTAGAGTGTGGTAATGGTGACAGCTTTCATGGCAACAGGGAAAGCAGCATCACGCCAACATTTGCAAAGCAGCTTGTACAAGTGAAGCAGCAATGAGGCACTGCATTTTAACAGGTCAGCATGGATACCGTCAGTACCTGGGGACTTCGCGGATGGAATGTGTGACAGAACTGTTGCTAATTTTGCCGTAGTGGGTGTTTGGTCGAGTTCCATCCTCACGTCCGAGTTGGATGTGGCCTCAAGAGCGGCAGCGGTGATATCCCTTGGCTCTCCGTAGAGTTCAGAGTTGGACTTCAATGGGTACACTCTTTTTGTTGCCGGTTCGATCACCTTGCAGAGGCCCTTGTAAAGTTTGTGTTGGTTTCCCGCGTCAGCCGCAGTTTCTATCTCATGACACAGAGTGTTCCAGAACTGGTTTGCGCAGGCTCTTGATGTTCTTTGCAGTTCACTCTGAGCCGCGTGTAGAGAGACCTGTGTGAAGCGCGGGTCGGTCTGTTGTTGTGCACTCTGCGTGTTTCTGACTTCGCCTCCGTTAGGGGGGTGTAGAATTGTAGCAAACTCAGCCATCCGGTCATCTTTGGGTGGCCTACTTTTGCCAAATGATTCCGGTGCTGTTTCCGTCATCGCAATGCGTAGAGTGTACCATTTCTTGTCAGAAGCCTTGTTCTCGGTATCACTACTGGCTGACTCGGACAGTTTCTTTGTGAAGGCTTGGACACGTTCTCAGCAAACTTTGTATTGGCAACATTGAGTTGTGGCTTGGCTTTTGTTTTGCAATCACGCTTGCCCTTTTGTAGTTTGATTTGTTTGAACAAGGTGTTCGCGATACAGAGTTTCAGCTGGCTACATAGTTCGAGGACTCATTGACTAATATCGTTGATCTTCCCAACTCTATAGTAAGCAATAGTTTCTGGTCGTGTGGCGTGATCAGAGCTGACTCAGGCATTGAAATGACCCAATTGGACCAGGCACTCGTTCCGCGGAAACGTGTCCACTCATTTGGATAGCAGTAGTAGAATTGCTCTTTGATAGTGTCTTTGTTAGATAGTTTAGGAGCGTAAGCACAGATTATATGGACTAGGATTTTACTCTTCCCCAGAGTAAGAGACATGATCCTCTTGGACACCCAGATAGGGGATAAGTGTATTAGAGTCTGTCTACATTAAAACACGGAAACCAGGACTCTGTAGGCAGAAAGATTTCGGGGTTTTTTCTCTTGGACTCTTCCAATAACGCTTTGTTATTTCATTTCTCTTTGTATTTTTCTTTCTTGTTTATGATTTGCTAGTTTCGTTGTAAATATTTTTGTAATGGTTTGACTTTATGGAAACTTGATGTCTCCGTAGGGGGAAACATTTACTGACGATCTGCTGTCAGAATTGAAAGGAAAAGGTAAGTAATGTGTATGAAGTTGAGTTAATTCGTTTCGTCTGTATTATTAGCTAATGTAGGTAGTTCAAGACCTGAATAGACAAGAATTTCGACATAGTCGTGTAACTAGGTAATTGTAATCAAAACTTTGTTACACAGAGTTGATAATAATTCGTACGTTTTAAGGGCTGTCAATAAAGACAACCCGTTTTATTGAGTAGAGGTCTCTTTTGTTATTTATTTGGGATTGAATACCCTCTTGCCTGGTTTTCTGTTTCCACATGATGTCATATATTTCTGTAGTGGCAGGCTGATTATAATTTCCGCATGATTCATTATTGTACACCATTATTTTGATCGTGGTGTTATCTGTCATTGTTATCATCTTGAATTCGTGCATCTTACGTAACAAAGTGGGTGACATTTTTGCATTTACTTTATGATAATGGGATTGTAAATTGCATATATCCTTTTTATTATTGTTTGCAGTTCGCCAACGCATTGGACCAATTGCCACACCGGATTTTATCCAAAATGCGCCCGGATTACCCAAAACACGTTCTGGCAAGATCATGCGCAGGGTGTTGAGGAAAATTGCTCGCAATGATAAAAATTTAGGAGACATAACAACGATGGCAGATCCAACGGTAGTAGAAGAACTCTTCAAGAATCGACCCATGATTCATAAAAGTTGAAGTAGATGCTGGAGCGACTGACTGGAAAGCACTATTTGATATGCTTCAAGCGCATGCATCTGATGCCTGGTGTAGTGGAAACCAGGAGCAATTCACTGCAGTGTAAATTCTTTTCGTCTTGTTAGCAAATGGATACATTCCTTTATCAGTCACGACTTTTTAATGTAATTAGGGCCTAGAACAGCTTGATATTAGACAGTAACGAGGAGACTGTCATCTGTCTGGCCATTTATGTTTTAATATTTGACGCTCTGAGTAAGTGGGCATATATTATTTATGCATGTACAATCATGTCTGGTGAATACTTGTGTCATCAGGGGAAGCCTTTATGCTCAGGGATTTTTGAAATATTTTGAATATGACAATGTAATTGAAATATAATCCGAGCCTGCTAGTGATTTTTCCGTGCACAATACTAAGAAAATAATCAGTGGTATTCTATTGATGTGTTTTTCTGTGTACCTCTTGAAGGATCTCTTTTAGAAAATGATACGATGGTTTTTATCTTTTAAAAATCGTATCTGCATCTTTTTACTGTTGGTGCTGCCTGTTCCTACGCTAATGCTTCCGGACTAAACCTCAAAAAATACTTTTTCATGTGTCATGGTTCTAACTTTTGATATATTGGTGTTAGTACATCAGTAGCAAATAAGTTTGATGTTTACGTTCCAGTTGGTATCTCGTCGCGGGTGTTAAACACGCCTCTTTTTCCTTCACCATGCATGTTTGTATGTATAATTTGGACTTTTCTTCCTTAACATTAGCAATGTTCGACAATTCGAGCAGACAAGTTGACCGCGTCCTTTATAGCGACCGTGATGTGGTTGTTTCATATGGGAATCAGGTACCAGGTACGGTTGCATTAAGTGTCTCGTGTATTTTTAGAAAGTTGGCCAGCCAAAGCGTGCTGGTTAAGCATCTGGGCTGACATTAACATGTCACGTTTTCTGTAATGAGCCTCATCAGTTAAAATATGTTTGAGCTTTAATCTGGATCCTCTACATCCGACTCACATGTTACTCCTTTGTGCTTCTTAAAATCACCTTATGGTTTTTAATTGTAACATTATAGAAAATATGACATCTTCATCATGACGATACCTTTGATACTAAGAAAACGTCTAAGAATTGATTACTATGAATCTCACTCATGGCTGTGAGACGTGGCTTTGGTAAAAGAGAGTGATGATGCATATTGAAGGATCATTGTATCTGTTTTCGCCTGTGCGTGAGCTGTAGCAGAATACCGTTTGTATTAGTTTTACCTTGTGTTAATCTTTGTTCGTCAATAAAACATAGAGGAGAACTCTTTAGATCACTTTGCTTCGGGGTTTTTTTTTTCAATTCCTTGAAGTCATTTTCTCGTGGTTGATACTTTCAGCTTTTATTATTGTACCTTAAAAAGTTTGTATTTTGTACCAAATCGTAGGTAACCGCTGGTCGTCTTGTACGCCGTGTGTTCATTGGCCTGACCTTACACACCAGTCCTTGGCGGGAAGTACCTGCCGGGGTCGTGGCCAGATCAAGAACCGGTACAAGTTAAGATTTGTTCGCTTGTTTTCCTGACTTACTCTACTATTAGTGCTTTTCAATAGTTACAGTTTTGCAATTTGTTGCTTCCCGCAACTCGACATGAGGCCTTACGGGCAAGTCTTTGTTACAATGGAATAGTATACAGAAAATATAGAGAGAAGAGGTGGTAAGTTGAACTTGGCTGTGTCTATTCTTGTGTGAAGCGAACAGAACCAATTTGCAAATATTTGCTAAATACGAATCAGTGTTTATTCGTTTAAAGATTCCATATAGATGAAGGTATTCTTGATTAAGATTTTTTGTGATTCGTAGTTATTCTTGGTTGCAATGAATAACGACATTTTTAATCTTTTTTATCTGGATTTCAAGATTTAAGGATAAAGTGATCTAGTGAAGTAACCAGATTCTATTTACAGGTGTTTCACAGCTAGACCAGTTCAATACGAGTGGGTTTTAATTTTTGTTTATACGGAAACCGCGGCATGAGCACAGTTATTTAGTGTGATTAATGGTGGCTGTGTTTAACAATACCAGAGAGGGATTCCTGTTTACAGTTGACTTTCTCAAAGCCTCCTGGACAGATAATCATTCTGTTTTTCTGCAAGTAAACCAAGTCTGATAGACGCAACAAAAGTAACTGTATAACGACAAACCGGGTTATGAAGACATTTCAAAAATTACACTAAAGTTGGCATATGCCAATACCATCGCAAGGCTAATCATACGCCAATTTGGTCTGTCGACTTCTTGCGTAACGTGAATGTACGGTACAATTTCTTTGACAATTAAAATGGAGTGAATATTGTACCTTGTAGCTGTCTGCCAAGTAGTGAAACTGTCACTTTGGAGCTGCAATCGAATTGAGTCCAGTCGATGAAGCCTTCGTCCATTTGACATTCTTTCTATAATGGGAATATACGCGAGCCCAGTGGGTAACAATTCGAAAACAAGCATTTCAGAGGCTGTCATTTTGTCAAAGAATGGATGGGAAAATCATTGAACCTTCACATTAGGTAAATGCTAGAAAGCAAGGAAGATATGATAAAAAAGACCTTTGATTTTCTAACCAATATTGTTTATTTACCTATATTTAAGGTAATATAGCTCAACATCTTGCTGATAGTATTTTCAAATTTTAACAAGTCCCATGTTTTATCCTATAGCAGCCGTAGAAAGGAAGAGAGCAGGGAATTGACGGCTATGCTGGCAAGTTTTTTGTTGTGAATATCACCTATGCAGTTGAGCATAGATCAGTGAACAACGCTTTCTTTTTAACCAAAGATTTAATGCATTACGAGTTATCTTGTTTCAATGTAAAAAAAGGATGCTAAATACATTAGCATTCGAGCTGTTTCAATTTTATTGTTAATCTGATTATGTGTTCCTTTTTAATGTATCGGCTTTTGTCTCTATGTTTTGGTGAAAATAGCATGCAAGGGTATTGGTATTAGAAAGAATATTATCCAATGGTATTGGTATCAGGGAGAGTATGATGCTTAGGTAGAATTGCCTACAGATGGTTATATAGAATATAGACAACACGATCTTTATATCTGTACTTTTTGTTGTATTTCGTTATCCGAAATACCTTTGAGTGCAAAAGGTTATTTGTTAACATTTTCTTGCCATTTAGAAGACCTTCCTGATACACACAAGTGAAAATGGCTGACTCATATCCTCCTTCTCGACAAAATGGCATTGGACTTTCAAGTTCTGATATCTGGTCAATTACAGGAGGAGAAAATAACGAGCATATTTCAGCCGTCAAAGAAAAGTCAAAGAGGACTATACTTATTTGTTCTTTAATTGTGGTCGCTGTGACCTCGGTTTTGGCTGCGTGGGTTTTCATTGCGAGGCCCACATTCTATCCGAGGCTAGGAGTGTTCTCAAGAGAAATTCTTGAGTCACCCGGAACGAAATCATCATCATTGTCGACAAAGTTAACACAAGATGTCAAGCGACATGATGGGAGATATCGACGCAGTTTAGAGGCTCACAACGATGTCAACAAATTGGCAAAGCTTAAATCAAGGGGTAAATCTGCTAAAAAACGTCCCCAGAAAAGACTTGCCAATGAAGATGTCAAAAAGTCACAACCACTGCATATAGAAAGTGTAACTGAAGTGAGAGACTTTCCCCATTCCGATAGCCGATTACCCGAACATTTGGTGCCTGAAGATTATTTTATTCTGTTGGATGTCAGTTTAGACAAAGATAACTACACTGGAGAAGTAGAGATTAAATTTCAATGTGTCAATGCAACCAGGCATATTATCTTCCATGGAAGACACTTGCAAATTGAGGATATTACTGTCAGTCCATTTGCCTACGACGAAGATCTACCTTACACTCGCATTATGTATTTCAAGCATTTTGAGATGTTCTCGGTGGATCTGGAAAATTCTTTGGAAACTGGCAGACTTTACCAAATTTCAATCAAGTATACTTCTAATTTTTCTCTTAGTTTATCAGGCTTTTACAAATCGACGTACATGGGAGAATCAGGGAAGCTAAGGTATGTATATTTTAGATATTGCTATGCAAATCATTTCATTAACAACATTGCTGTGGTAATTTTAATGTGTTTTAATAATACTTATACTCAGAATGCAGTACGTCCAAGGTGTCATAAGTAAACAACAAGCAGATAATTAGTGTCGCATGGAATTTGTATTGCTGTAGATACATATTTGGAATAGCTGACTTAGGATCGTAGGATTTCAATCGTTTTTTAGCTCTGTTGTAAACACAAGTATTGAAAAATACACAAATAATCATTCAGGTAGGAGATCATCTTCGTACATTTTACTCGAATCTGTCATCTTCTATAAACATGGTTACCTCCCATCGTTTGATGATACAGGGGTCATAGAAGAATTTAAAGATGAAAAATCCGTCTTGTTTCCCTTTCATTTTGTGGATCTTGTTTAGAAGTCCCTGTGGCTCCATATAATGGAATGAACAAAAACATGGAAAAGAAGGGATGTAACCAATTTTATTAATTTAATATTTAAGTGGGAAGAAGTTGTTTTAGTTTGCAAGATGTAATTAAAAGAAAGCAAATTCAATAGGCTTAGCTTGAGAAGCTTTGGTGTTTCTTGCAACTTAGCATAATATTCATGGTTCCCCCGTTAAAGGTGGCTGTTGCGATACAACTAAGCTCTTTAATGCTAGTAAGTACTTGTTGTTCATGCGACTTCATGACGAGACTCGTAAATCAAATCATAATGATAAATGCATGAGTCAAACTGATAAATTGTAGCCGTTGTTATCTTGATCTTTTCTCCAGGACGATCGCAACATCACATTTCGAACCAACTGATGCCCGATCGGCCATTCCTTGTTTCGATGAACCTGCTTTAAAAGCACGTTTTCATGTTAACATTGTCCATGACAAGGCTTATCGGGCTCTCTCAAACATGCCCGTTATTCAGAGAAGCAAGTTCCCGGGAGATCGAATGCAGTCTCTCTTTCAGCCTTCAGTTAAAATGAGCACCTACTTATTAGCATTTGCTGTAGTCGACTTCCGCTACAAAGAAGCACATACGAAATCTGGCATTCGGGTATAGTCAAGTGTCATGTTTTTTACAACCATCTTTCTTTTGTGGATTTACTTAAGAGGGTGTCGTCTTTTACTGTTTTAAGGTATAGGACATCTTCATTTTCTGCTTTCTGTTGAAGATTATACTCGTTGTCTTATTTTGTTGATTATAACAGTTTGCATTTATCGTATTTTCGGTTTGTTATTGCAAGATGTCCTCTTTTATATAATAGTCCTTAATTTCCTGTTTTCTTTTGCGTTTGTTCGTCTTCTTACGATTAGTTTGCTGAGCATCCAATGCTAATTTTCATAAAAATAATGAGTAAGCTTATAAAAATAACGAGTAAGCTTATAAGAATAATGAGTAAGCTTATGAGAATAATGAGTAAGCTTATAAGAATAATGAGTAAGCTTCTCATCTCAATATGTAATCTTTTTGAGCATATTTCATTTCCCTGGTGATTTTCAGCAAATTTGGTGATCTAAAGCCAAATAAGGGACTTGAATTTCGTACAAAGATCTCAAATTAAATACTACAAACGAAAATACAAATTCAAAAATACACATCTGGTCGTTATCACAGGAGAAAGTTTTGTCTACATTCTCTTGGTTTCCACCATCGACTAAAGCGAATAGGTGTTGTCTTTTCAACGTCTTTGCCTTCAACCGTTGATATTTGTACTAATTTTGACTCAAAAAATGATAATATATTCTAGTGATGCCAATGCCTTCAAACTGCTTATGGCCTTCGATCTGCTACTCATTTCAGCTTGCTTGTTCGTTCGACGTCAACCCATTTTAATAGATTGCTTTTTGTTTTTGGTATCGGAATAATTTTCTGATTTATTTAATTCACATATAATGCCCATGATAATCGTATACTGACCTGGAATTTTTCCCTTTAAATCACTTTTACGTTTTCTCTGATCGCAAACCAGTTATGAGGTTTCACTTCTAAATACATATTTGAAAATCGCCTTGAAACTTTGCGACATTGCGCTAAAATCATACTTTTTTTGCTACATGTATTGTTTTAATAGGTTGCCATAGACGTTTCATACTCCGAGGAGTGTCATACGAAAAAATCTTTCAAGTATGATTTTAGCGCAATGCCGCAAAGTTGCAAGGCGATTTTCAAGTTTTGTACCACAAAAAGATTGTCATATTACTACATCTCTCACAGGCACTCATTTCATTAAGTTAATTTTTGTATGATCTGTGCCTTGATTTTGTTACAACTAAATTCAACCATTTTTCCAATTATTTATTTACGTTTTAGGTTCGTGTCTATGCTCGGTCAATGGACTATAATCGTATCGATTATGCCCTTCATGTGGCAGTTACCGTCATTTCTTATTATGAAGATTATTTTGGTGTGGATTATCCATTGCCAAAACTTGGTAAACTTTTTATCTTCAAGTTCAAGTGATGCGCTATCTTGATTTTTGCAGGTTTTTACGGTCATTTCATGGCCGCCAAGTTGAGTAATAGATTTTTGTCACATGTCTCCGTTTCCATTGTTTGTGGGCGTTAAATGTTTTCCATGCCTCTCTGCACAATAAATTGCCATTATGACGTCACATATGAGTTGTACTGGCAACCCATGTCTCACGATAAGTAATCCAGAACTGATTTCAGAGCAGTTTACAGTGGATAAAAGTCGTTTATGTGCAGTAAGCTGTAGCTTTATTGTGTCTTCTTCAAAACATTAAGATCGGTCATTGGAGGAATCAGGGATATCCCCTCCATCAACAAAATTTTCGCTCTTTTAGGATCTCAGATAGTTTCATTATCCAAGAACTAATAGAAAATGCAACAAGCGTGAGGAGAGGAAAGTTAGAGGAAAGTATTGATATATGGCAACCTTTATATAAATAGGTTGTCATACATCTATACTTTCTTTTCTGACGAATCATACTCTGAAGAGTGTCAGAGGAAAAGAGGTTTTAAGTACGTTTTTTCTAGTAATATCTCATATTTTCAAAATGAAATAACTAATGGAACTGTTACTTGGCAAAAAATATTCGCTTAAAAAGACAAAATCACAGTTTTTGTTCCCAGTAGTAGCAATGTTTGCACTTTTAATCTTCATTTTTAATCTTAATTTTCATTAAGATGGTATCTGCAATTGGTGATGTACTGGGAATTTAGGCAGTTGATATTTCGTCCATTCCATTATCATTCATTTTTCCTTAGAAATTGACTTCACACCATTGTCAAACAACACTGTCCCTTCGTACTGGGTGGGGGCATCCTTTTAACAATTTCCGCGGATTGACAGGATAAAAAATCTAATGCACTAATGCACTTTAGACAGGTATATTTCAAGACTAACACGACAGCTCTCGGTTATACAGCTCAAGCACTTTTAACGAATATTGCAAAGTTAAAATCTTACAATCGTCTCACTTACCCTTTAACATTATTTTACATAGTAATGTTGTAGTACATTCAGTTATAATTCTTTTATGATCTTATCCTTGTTTGGGAGGATACTACGAAGTAGTAAGGTTTGCTGGGTCCTCTTACTAGTTACGAAATGTAGTTTCACGAACACTATACCCTACAATAAACAGAAACAACGTTAGCGTAGAACTGTTTTCGAGAGAAGAGAGAGAATAGGTAGAAAAAGAAGAGAAGGGCTAAGTTACTAAACTTTGATTGTGGAAATATTGCACACAAATCAAACTCATGCAGTAAGAAAAGGAAATATTGTAGTTTTTTCAGTATGGACGTCGTATTACACAAGATTATTACTAAAACAGAATCATCTTCGAGTCCTTTAAACGCTATGGCTACTTAAAAAATATGATTTCTAAGTATTGTGACAAAGTCAAATACAATAATGAGTTTTGTGCTGTTATGTTTCCTTAGATAAGAATAACATTAGCCACAATGGTCCACCTGACTCTACATTAAAACAAGAAAATCCTATCGTCTAACTTTTCAATTAGACTCTTCCGATAATGCTTCGATTTTCTCTTCCTTTTTCTGTCTTGTTTATGATTGGCTGGTTTTGATCCAATTTTCTAGACATATGACTTACACATTTTCGATGCGATTTGTGTTCTTAGACTTGCTAGCTGTGCCAGACTTTTTGGCTGGTGCAATGGAAGATTGGGGACTAGTCTCTTTCCGTAGTGCTTACCTCATTTATGATGAACGCTACGTCACCATAGAGATGCAAAAGCAAGTGACACTTGTCATTGCTCACGAACTGGCACATCAGGTAAACATTACAAACACAACGGAATATTTTTGTTGATATTCATAGTAAAGTTTAAAGTTTTTAAAAGTTTATCAATTTCTATACGCCAAGAGAAACTTCCAAGTAAAGACTCATTTTTTGTTGTTTCCTTTCCTTTCCTTCTACCTCGCTTTATCTCACTTTTCTTTTTTCTTTCATTTTATTTGTTTATTTTTATCTTCAGTGGTTTGGAAATCTGGTCACCATGAAGTGGTGGAATGATATCTGGCTTAACGAAGGATTCGCAAACTTCGTTGAGATGTTGGGTACAGAAGTAGTGAATAACAAGTTTCATGCCGTAAGTTCCGTTCTGTATTTCCTTTCGTAATTAAATCTTAAAAGAAGGAAATAGATTAATACGGATAGTGGCTGTCCATTAGCGACAATAGATATAGCTGATGGCAGAGTCAAATTTTTCTTCAGTTGGAAATGAACAGTACAAATATTCACTAATCTCTATTCAGAACAAGACCTCTTTCCTTATGTTAGTAGCGTATTCAAGTCTTTGTATTCCTTTATAATATTTCTGATGATGGCAATTGCAAAAAGCAATATTTACTTTCCAATTTAACGAACAGAGAGTTTTAATTAGTAAATTGTTAAGACCAGGACTTGGGCATATTGGGAAATTTAAGTCACGATTTTTACAGAGCAGTTATAATTTTGAACCATTTCTGATGACAACTTAATTGTAACTAGCAACTCATTTATCAGTCAGTGGCAATAAACTACAATAAAAGTGAATTTATACGATTACAGCATCTTGTTACAGCAGGTAAATGTCTTTTAACTGTCTCATGACTAAGGCCTTGTAGGTGGAAAATTCGCGAATGAATCGTTATCTTCTTCAGAAGGGCGGTAAAGTTACAAATTTATTTTACTTTAATGAGGACTCCTTTTTGTTCTTGTTCAGCTTGATCTTCAAGTTCCTATTGGTTGGCAAGCAGCACTGACTCTCGATAGCTTGAAAAACTCACATCCTATCAGCCAACCCGTGAGCAGCTCGTCAGAAATTGAAGAACTATTTGATTCCATCTCCTACAACAAGGTAACTGATAATGATATTTAACTTGCTGTCTGCTTTGCCTTATATTTCTTATGTGTTCATCTGTAGACATTATTGACATAACAAGCAAAAAAATAGTAAGCATTCCAGCATTAACTAGATATGTTCGGATCACCCGTTTGTAAGTCGCATGGTTTTGCAATTTTGGAATAAAGCATCACAATGGTCAATGGTATGTACCACATTTTGGTTGTGAATCAAAGTTTAATTGTAAGGGTTAACTTGTGAGTCACATACTCGATTTCTATTCTATTGACGACTTATTGTGATAGGTTAATAAAAGGGTAATCTTCCACTTACACACTTGAAAGGTTCCTTCCTAGTGCAGGTCAATATCCCTAACATAATGTTTAAATTTGAAATCTATGGAAATAAAGAAAACTCCCTTTCAATGCTGAAAAGCTTCCGATTGAAGTTTTACACATTCATCTTGTTTTACGTTGAGCAAAAAGCCTGATATTTGATCAAGGTGTTTGAATAAATTTCCTCAGTGCGCATACTGCGAACTGGCACATTTTCCTTTTGATAATTCCTCATTTTGGTGCTACGGATACTTCAATTATCTGAATTTACCAAAATGATCCCCGTCAAACGGTGCATCAAACACATTCAATGACTTGACCTCGCGACACAAATTTCCCTTAGTTTTCAAATTATTCTGTGCTTGGTCTAATATTAGGCCCTAGGTAAAAATTGGAGGCAGAGTAATGTTTTCACTCTCAGCAAATTGATAATTTTTTATCCACAGGGAGCTGCAGTCTTGCGTATGTTACAGAGTTTTCTTGGCGTAGCTTTCATCAAAGGTGTGAAGGTATGAACCAACCATTCTCAATGGATTCCATTCCTTGTTTTCTTTATTACCTTCTCTGTAATCGTGCTGCTTCAGTTCTAAAAACATTAGACGACAAAGTCGTTATTCTCTCTGCTAACGAGGTATTGTTTTCCGGGGCGTTTGTTTGTTTGTCTTTTTGTTTGTCTGTCTGTTTGTCTGTCTGTCTGTCTGTAGGATTACGCAAACACTACTAGACGGATTCTCATGAAAAAAATTATGTGATTAGTCTTGATCCAAGTAACATCCTTTTAATTTTGGGGGATGATCCGAACAAAGTACTGATTTCTGGATCACTTATGTAACCTCCATAACCTTCATGTAATGAAACCTTCATAGTGCTAGTGAGAGATAATCCAACAAGAAACAAAATGACAAAGAGCTCCTCTCATGGTATTATCACTTGGATAAATAACACCCTAAATAGCATTGTGAATTTTATTCAATTCTTTACAGGAGCAAACTCCAAAGGGCTCCGTGAGCAACAGACTAGGGAATCATTTTGGGGAAAACCCCTGTTAATTGAATAATAATACTGGCTTGGCGGAGGTTTGTGCTCTGGGAGTGTTTGTAGTTGGCTTCACGTTTATAATTTTACTTCTATCGATTGTAGCCAAATAGAACACTGTAATCATTCACTTTCAAAAAGAACTGAAAACACATCAAATTCAGCAAGAACTTAAACATTCTTGACTAGGCCATACATATTGAATTCTCAATCTTGAAACATTATCAGCTGGGTCATCTTTCTATGTTCTTTAAATGCATGTCAAAATCGATAGCATTTACAAAATTTAAGCAATTGTGTGTTTTACCACTGACACTCTTTACACTGTACCTGGCAGCTGTCCAGGAAACAATGATTGCTAATCCGTGTAAGGTGTCTTTGTTCAAATCCGGCTAGATGGAAGGTTGTTTAATCTAGAACACCTGAAGGCTGCCAATCGGCTGCAAATCTTCCTAATCGTATTTTGTGCTTCACTGGAAAGCTCTCTTTTATTTGAGTATTTTATGTTTGACTGGAAAGCTCTCTTTTATTTGAGTATTTTATGTTTCACTGGGAAGCTTTCTTTTATTTGAGTATTTTATGTTTGACTGGAAAGCTCTCTTTTATTTGAGTATTTTATGTTTGACTGGGAAGCTTTCTTTTATTTGAGTATTTTATGTTTCACTGGAAAGCTCTCTTTTATTTGAGTATTTTATGTTTGACTGGAAAGCTCTCTTTTATTTGAGTATGTTATGTTTCACTGGAAAGCTCTCTTATATTTGAGCATTTTTTTCACTGGAAAGCTCTCTTTTATTTGAGTATTTTATGTTTGACTGGAAAGCTCTCTTTTATTTGATTATTTTATGTTTCACTGGAAAGTTCTCTTTTGTTTGAGTATTTCATGTTTGACTGGAAAGCTCTCTTTTATTTTATTTCTTGATAGTCTTACTTCACATTGATTTTTTACGTCTATTTTCAACAGTGGCATTTGCATCATGTTTAAAAGATAAGTGACCTCAATATGTCAAGGGGATATCTGCTATGTTGTGCCTATTGATACACAGTCCAGGAGATAAATTTCCTTACTCTCTACACGTTTTTGTTTTTTATTTTTATTAGATGTACATAAATGCTCATAAATTTGCCAACGCAGAAACTGACGATTTGTGGCATTCATTAAATAAGGTAAGAACGGTGGATTGACTCATAAATTACTGTGTCACGTTCTCTGTTTTAGATATCACGAAACTGGTATAGTACCATATTCCAACATGTTGTGCCATTTAGTATGATATAAAACCTTGTTATTTTTGACAGGCAGATGGCAAATTAAAGGTTAAAGAAATAATGGACACATGGACACGACAAAGAAGTTTTCCTATCATCAATGTTGAACGCAACGAAAAACGAGGCAGACTTGTATTGAAACAGAAATCATTTTTGGCAGCAAAAGATGAAATCGTTGCCAAAAGAGACAAAATACAGAATGACAAGTTAGTCAATGCTTAGTTCAAATTGTTGATTATTCGTTAACCGTGTCGTCTGTAATTACATGAGAGTCACAGAATTTTGTGTCTAAGCAACAGAGCAAGTGGTTTACTCAAAATCAATGTTAGTTAAGATTAAATACAGATTTTAGCGTGGGCTGCGCTTCAGTAAAAAGCAACGTTTCAGTTTGCTATTAAGAAAGAATCTTATTTATTGCTAATTAAGATTGAAATAAAGTGAAATTTACTTTTTTATTTATTTATTTTTCTAAATTCACTATTAATTCGGTTTTGCTTTTTTCAATTCTGTTTATCTTTTGTAGTTTCGTTCATTTTACGGTTGGCAAGGAATAATCATTCCCTACGTTTTTTCTCATCCAAAAATATGTTAATCGCTTTTCTCTTGTAAATGTAGCATTTTTGTTAAAGCTTAATCTCATTTTCATCCTCACTAGGGATCTGTGGTATGTCCCATTTACATTTATCTCCAGCGCCAAACAACATGAACCAAGAATTGCTTGGATAAGGAAAGTCCCAAGTAAGATGAATATTCTATAGTCCAGATAATTAATATTTTAGCTTAAATTGATAGGGCATGTATGATAGTTGCTTTTTCTAATTTTTCACAATCCGTGACGATAGTAATGGTGGTAGCGTAAGCAGTCTATAGATTTTTCTTAGATGAATGTGTACAGTTATGATATATCAACCACTACTCTGGATAATTTTAGACCTACTGAGGAATTTTAAATAAATGTTAAATAAATAATTGTTAACAAAGTAAAGAGCGTAGATGAGAAGGTGAATAAGAATGCCTGTTCAGTGATCTTGTCATAAATGGACGTATAAACTAATGATACGTGGTCAAATCTGGAAACGATAGAGGATCTTGTATCAGTTCAAGGTAGCAAAGGATTTAATAGGCACAGTGACCTACAGTGAAATTCCTTGTAGATCAAAATTTTGCTGATAGATTGTATTGTTGATTAACAGAGATTAAGAGTTGAAAATTTATATTTTACTTGCAACACACCAGCCCCACTACATTTTTGTGAATCCGGAATGATGGATAATTGAGCATTAAACAGATTGTTATCAATGTTCTTTAAACTGACATAGGATTACATGTGTCAACTACGACTTTTGTTATTCTACCGTGTTGTGCATGACAAGCATTACTTTCTTGCGATAATGCCTACTATTATTTATTATTTAAAAGGTATTAATCAAGTATTAGGGAAAGTTGTCAGTAAAAGCTCATGCGATTTATTTTATTTTCATTTAAAAGGAGTTGAGGTTCCTATTGAGAAAAATGCAGATTGGATTAAAGCAAACATTGACAGCCGTGCATATTATGTTGTGAATTATGACAACAAAACATGGGGCAATTTAATACATCAGCTCCGTACTAACCATAGTGTAAGTATTGTTGAATTTAATTTCAGACTCTACATCAGAAACGTATACAAGAATATCATAACATTAAACTAGCAAGAGTATTTACTAACTGCCCCACTCATTGCCAAAAGTGGCATAACCGATGTTTTGCATTCCTATCTATGTATCTACTTAGCTGGCTGTCTTTCTATGTATCTATTAAG
>JANTCA010036340.1:0-20468 GCA_024741275.1 Chironex yamaguchii
TAGAAGCTCTGTTTTGCTACATGTTTCGTATAAATAGGTTGCCATATACATATACCTTCCTTTCTGACGTTTCATACCCTGAGGAGTGTCAGACGAAAAAAAAAGCTTTTAAGTATGATTTTAGCGCAATGTCGCAAATTTTCAAGGCAATTTTAAAGTAGGAAAGATCGTTACTGAGCCGGACATTACAGTCTTGAACTTTCATTTATACATATGTCTGAATGAAAATAGATTAATGGACCAAAGGAAGAATTATATGCTTCTAGGTTAGCAGGAAATTTTGCATGTAGTGCAAGTGTATTTACATTTGGATTGTGAGTTGTTGATTCATATAAAACTAAACCATTACCTGATTGATCGAGCTCTTGTTCATATTATTTATCTTTCTCACACGGAACCACAAAGACTGTACTTGAGGACTTACTGACAATCAGTTTGAACTTAGTTTTTGATTACACTGCACAACTTAATGGGGAATTTTCTATTTTGTCGTAAATAGCCTTTCCATTAACACTTCTATTCTTGCTTGTTATGTCTCGCCTCAGTTTTCCCAGATTTTCAATTTTTTTACATATCTCATTTGACTACTTTGTCTTTGATTCTTCTATTTATTTCTCTGTATGTTTTGCTATCTCTTCTTTCATCAGCTCTTCTTTTATCCACCAACTGAAATACCTCATCAGTAATCTAGCTGTTTTATATTTCCTATTCTCCTGGAAGTACTCTTTGATTGCCCTCCTCTAGTGAATCGCTTAATCTCTTTCATGTTGACCAGGATCGTTATCACTGTATTCATCTCTTCACATTTCATATGTCTTTCTTCCTGTCAACGTGTATCTCTGCTTTAATTATTCATTTCTCTTCATGTTTTTTGTTTAATTTCTTTTTTCTCAATATTTTTAGTCTTATCTTCATGTCTGCTATAAGTGGCACATGAACTTGTGATCTCAATCTGCTTCTGAGTATGCTTTCATTTTCTTTACTGAATTTCAACATGTTTTGTCTTGTAATCAATCCCAGTTCTATCTTCAGGTGACTTCCGTGGTCACAGCCTTCTTTGACGTTGTCTAAACCACGTAGTCATTGCTATCTGCTATCGTGCTGTGCACCAGTTTAACGATCTGTTACCTCTCTTGTTCTCCTGTCCCAGACTGAACTGTCCCACCATTTCTCCTTTGGTACCTACTTCTACTTTTACATTTATATTTGACATTACAATTGCAATGATCTTTTACTTCATATCGTAAAGTTTATCCAGTTTTTCTTCATCTCTTTCACTGCTTGATGCATTAAATCAGAATAATATGTTATTTATTAAAGTGTCTTCTCCTGACCATCAGAACTCTGTCCGATACATCCCAGTATCCCATTAAGCATGCACTGGCCTCCGTAATGACGCGCAAGCATTTCAACAATTTATTGTCCATGTTTTCCGTGATTTCGATTTCGTGTTTGCTTACATCGATGACTTGTTAGTTGTAAGTGTGAATGCGCAAGACCATGCACATCATTTACGGCTACTATTTCTCCACCTTTCACAATATGGAGTTGTTATTAATCCCACCAAATGCCAGTTTGGCACTCATTTATTGGATTTCCTTGGACAACGAATTTCGGCGCATGGTATGGCACCTCTGTCTTGTAAAGTTCAAGCCTTGCTATATTTCCCTGCTCTCACCACCGTCCGCAAACGTCGCGAATTTTGGATTTAATTAACTTTTACCGCCCCTTTATCCCTAATTGCGCCACTATTATTCTACCGGTCACGGATTTACGAAGCATACAACCGAGAGATTTTCTTTTTCTAAAGCAGCTGCTTTTGCTTTTACTGCCATCAACAATTTATAATGTTGCAGTCACATACCATGTTAATTTCTCTGAGGATGTCAAACGTTTTTGACGAAGCGTAAGAAATTAAACTATAGTTAAGCATAAAGTCATAGCTCTTTCTTTAAGAATTATTAGCCTGATAGTCATATGTATTAGCATAATGTCATAGTTTAACGCTTAACCTACACTTGAAAGCTTCAGTGATCGTCTCTACGTTAGAACGAGGTTACAATGCACAAAGCATTCAACCTTAAAAGTAAAGAGGACTAGTTATACATATACCCACCAGCAAGGTGCATTATGCAAGTTGATTAAGCAAGTACATAAGTTTCTCCCTTTTCTTATTTATATTGATCATGTACAATTACCTCCGATCTAAAATGATCTAAAATTGTCCACGTTACTCATTTTGCTGTATAAGGATCTTGTAAAGGTCTGATTAAGACGTGTCCAAAACTAATTACGAAGCAAATACAAAGCAAAGATGAATGTTTCAAGTCAAAAAATTTGCAAACATCAGAATGAGATAATGTCTGTCACTGTTTTTTGACTCCAACGTCCTTGTTTCTTACATAATTTTGGCTAGGTTTTTGGCTCTGATATTCTTAAGAGAAACTGTGCGGATTAATAAGCGTTATTGAATATCATCGCAACTAGTTGTCACTGAAAAGAAAGCAGATTAAGAACAAAAACGATTGTGAGAAGTAATACTTTTGACAGTATCATAAAGAAATTCAGTAAACTTGTGATAACCATGTATATGTAATTGCCATTGCTAATCAAGACTTAATTTGCCTGTCTAACTCAGCAAGAAATGCGTCAAGTTTGCAGTAATGACGCCCTGGTGATCATAACTATAACATCTATTCTTAACACAAGGCCACCCTGTGGACTTCTATATAGAATCAATGCAAACGGTGATAAATGGATGCTCTGCGAGCACAAACATATGTCACTTAAGTATTATCAGTATTAAGGGCATACACCAATGGAAAGACATCCAATACGAGTAGACGAATGGGGTTGAATGAAAAACAGCCTTTCCAGCTTTCCTACTGCGCTGTTTAGCTTTGTGGAAAGGTGTCAGAGTTGCAGTCGTGAGACCTGGGTTCGACCCCTCTGTGATCATGATCATAACTCTACTTCTGTTCTTTGCCTTACTATTTTTAAATAAGATATTCCAACAATGACCATCACTGTAAAGCACTTTTTCAACAACAAAGGTACATATGAGCTGATATGAGCAGAATTGATTTGAGTTTATGTAACAATATAAACAGTCAAAGAGTGAGGTTTCAGCCAAGTGGACAAGCGGAACTACTTGACGTCACTACTTCTTTGTCTTTTTGCCCTTGAATTAAAAGACAAATTCCTTTGAGGGTGAAAATTGTAAGCAATGTTTCTTAACAATTTCGGATTTAATAAGTAAGATAAATCTCTTATTTTGACATCTACAGAATGTCCAAGATACAGAATTCTGCTTTTTTAATATTCTATAATCTCTTTAACTGATTACTAAATATAGTTCGTCAAAAATTTTTAAATTATAAATATCTTAAAATGCACTATTGAATTTTACAAATTATAGAGCATTTTATTGTAACATACAACATGATTTTTCTATATTGTAACATATCGTGCATTATTTTTTCATGTCTTATCAACCATATATCTTGCAATAATTTATCATGTCGTATATCACGCTACATTTTATCATATCTTGTTATAACCAGGTCATATTTTATGTTATGTTATGCCTTATCATATATCGTGCCATATGTTATTATGTGTTTTTATATATCATGCTATACTTTATCTAATTGTGGTCTGTTTAATTTTACCTTATTCCCGTAGACACTTTTGAAGAATCGAAAACCAGAAACATGAACGTATTGGTGATCTACCCCCGTGTGAAAGTGGTTATCTCATCATCATTCTCATCATAAGCAAAAGGCAACCTTCGCAATCACCTGTTTCTGATTTTTTAATGATTTCGGCTCGGAGACATTAATGAATAGCTCGACCGGTCTTTTCGAGTAAGCCAATGATCTATTTAATCGACGCAATGAAAACTACGAACCCCTATTTGGGTGACGCAACACTTAGAAGGCGGTTCACAGTTCGTTGATTGTTGCTCATGTTGATTTCAACAAGATTTGCATTTGAAATCAGAATTTGCCTTACGAAATTGAACAAGTTTGAAGGAAAGAGTTCGTTATCTTCTTCTTTGACAATCGCTAGGCGCATTGCTTTGTGATGTTACTAAGCAGTATTATATAAACCGTGACAGCAAACAATCATTTGACATAGGAAACAATCATTTTACATAAGAAACAATCACAGTAGGGTTGAAGATGGGGTTGATAGGTCTTTGCTAAACTATTGTTGACAGCAGATGCGAATTATCTTAAAAACAGCCTGTTAGCATCATTCTTATCGTATGTAGGCTCTGCATCATTTGCGATACAAAAAGCTATGTCAAAAGAACATGAAACATTTATCGCTAAAGTTTTTGAAAGATCAGGCACTTTGGCAAAAGAGGCAGCTACATTTTTCCCATGATGGGATATGGGAAGTCGAGGATACATCAATGCAGGACGCATAATGCTACATATTTGTGATAAAACCCAAGCAAATGGACACATCTTCTGCCACTTTCTGATACACCTTAAAAGCAACTCCAGCCTTCAGTGATAAAAGGGATACTTATATACTTTTAATACCACCAGGTTGTAAATTTCGATAATTACAAAAGTTTGATCGAGAGCACAGAATAACTTTCAGGCAACACTCTTTTAACAAAAGGCAATAATTAAACCTCTGTTATTGCCACACACAAAAATGTGTTAAATAATGTGATTTTAAACAACAGCTGTTTGCGGAGAGGCCAAAGTTGAAACTGTTACACTAGGCGCATGCGTTCTAGATTTCTTTCCTTTTACCAAAATTCAGACTTAAGCAACTGTATCTATTGGTAACTGAATTCAATCGCATTTCGATATTGGATGGGCCCAGACACCCAATCTTATGGTAAGAACTGTTTGTTTGAAATAACAAGAAAGAAGAATCTAAGCCATCGGATTTAAGGAGGATTAATTAATCCTGAACGCCTTGATCTGTTCCAGTGCTTGCTAAGTCACAATGATCAATGAGGTACCTAATACAGTTTTGCATGGAGTATTAAACCAAGTGATATTTCAGATTTCGTGTTTTAAAAATAGTGTTAAGTAGGATCACAGGATGAACATGCAACTTGGTAAGAACGTTCCCATAATCATAAAAATTTAGCCAATTTCCAATATTACAGCAAACAAAATTCAGATGCTTCAATGGCAAGAGATTACTTTTCATCCAAAAACGTTCCTTCGTTGACGGGTTACAATTTCAGACAGGACTGAAACACTCGACACAAAATAGTGCAATGGATAACAAAAGTTTGGTTTACTTATTAGTAAGCCAGAACCTGTGTCAAGACATTAAGTCAGAGCTAATGAAACAGATAGCGCTCGCTGCAAGAATTTTGTTAATAAATGTACTTTTTCAATAGAAAGAACAACTTACGCGATAAGCAAATTAGCAAATATTTTTCTCGGCGCACACCGATGCGACGAAGTGCTTACAGTTCCATCTTGAATCATGCATGACACTGATAACTGGATCAGAAAGAAGCTTGGTATAACGTAGGTAGAGATTACTTTTAATAGAGCAATTAAAATCAAGGAAGCTAAGCAGTTCTACGTAAGCAAGAAACTATACTTGATTAAGAATGTTTTTTCCTCCGTTCATCAAATGTGCTTAGTCTCAGTATGCGGTCGGGCCTTCAGGTGGGAGGACTTAGGGAGAGTAGATGAAAAGAAATAGCAACTGCCCAGAAGCTGGATAAAGGAAACATCAGGAAGTGGATGAATATGAAAGAACGTGAGAATCGACAAACTTTATGATTGGCAAAGACTGTGGATCCTTTAGAGCACTATGTAGTTTAGCTCACTCAGCAGAAGTTAGGGTTGTAGTTAGGGGAGCCTAACTTGAATCTCAGGTGGTCTCTGCTTGAGATTTATACTTTCGTTTTTCTGGAATCATCAGTCAATCAGATGCAATGTAAAGGCGATAAGAGAATAGTGTAGCGGAGTTTTAAAATATTTGACAAAAAAAAATTTCTCTTAGAGATAATGTGATTTGATACATTGAAGATATTTTTAAAAGTACAGTAGAAAAGAGGGAAGTATTTGTTCAAAATCAATGTGTATTCCGCAGGCAAAACTCTTAGGTAAGCAAAATTACCTTGAAAATTTCAAGGGAAGCATATTTTGCTAACTGCTTCTGCCATTTTTATAATCTTCTTTATATCTGCAGATCTTTGAGGAAACAAACTAAGTTGATAAAAACAAATGGAAAACATAATTGCACAGCAAAGTGTATATGCTCATTGACTTTGCTTTCTTATTCCAAACTTGTATGGTCTAGCAGTTGCTACTATTTCTCCTATCTATTTTTACTTCATGATCTGATTCAGAAGGATCCATTTATAGTGAAGCATAACCAAACTTAAATAACGTAAATGCGCCCATACTTCCAATACTCCACAAGACTGTGCAACTGATCGTAGTCCACGGGCTATCGTTTATTAGAAGCTTTTATCCAATCTCAAGGCATACATAGGCTACTGAGATAGCTCGTACTATATTTAGCACTATTAATTGTAATTGTAACACCAAGATATGAAATCAATCCAGACCTTGTATCATATAAAATAGATTTACTTACTTACGTACTTACTTACTTACTTACTTACTTATTCACTTATTTACTTACTAACTAACTTATTTAATCCTCTTCGCTCTGTCTGGAGCATAAGATGTCAAGAAATTTCTCCATGCATGTCAGTCCTGGGCTAGCCGGCCGACTTTATTCCAGGTCTTTCCTTCTGTTTTCATCTCTTTTTCATTTGTCCTGCGCCAGGTGCCCAGTGGTCTCCCTTTCTTTCTCTTTCCTGGTGGTGCCCATCTCAGTGCGGTGTGTGGGTTTCTGGACCAGTTCATGCAAAAGACGTGGACTAGCCAGCTCCAACTGCTCCTCTTGAATCTCATCCATGATGTTGTTGATTCCCGAGTGCCTGCTTACTTCAATGTTGGTGACATGCTGCTGCCAGCGGATTTTGAGGATTCATCTCAAACATCGCCCTTCAAAGCCCCTCAGTTTGCTGTCTATCTTTTTGTTTGTTCTCCAGGTCTCCAAGGCATACAAGAGGACTGACTGAACATTGGACTTGTAGATCTTCAGTTTGGTGCTGGTATGCAAAGCAGAAGACGTCCATACGTTCTTTAATTTGTTGAATGTCTGCGCTTCTAATCCTATTCTGGTGGAGACCTGTTTCTCTATTTCACTGTTTTCGGAGATGTAGCAGGCAAGGTATTTGAAATGCTGGACTTCCGCTCTCCCCTCGCTGATATTGCTTGCTCTTCATCTTCGTGATCTTGGTCGTCTGGATGTTTATCTTCAATCCAATGATTCCAGCTATAATATCCACTTTTGTCGTCTTTTCTGAACATCCCCCTGGGTCTGTGACAGCAATGCAATGTCATCGGCAAAATTACAGTCTTCTAATCTGGCCATCAGTCTCTGAGTCAATCCTCTGGGCTGGTTGCTTGTAGCTTTCCTCATAACCCAGTCGATGGCAATGAGGAAAAGGGTGGGTGAAATTACACTGACGCCCATTTTTACATGGAACCACTCACTCTGCTAACCATCATGACGCACACAAAACTGATTGTCTGCATACATGTCTTTCAAAATGTTGATGACTTTCTCTGGGAATCCATAGGATGCAATGGATGGTGAATGCTGTCAAATGCCTTTTCAAAATCTATATAGTTGATGTAGAGCAAAGAGTTCCATTCTCTGGAATTGCTCAACAATTGTGCGTAGAACAAACATTTGGTCCGTACATCCCCTTCCACTTCTGAAGCCTGCCTGTTCTTTATGGAGAATTCTTTCAACGGTTCGTCTCATCTTTAGCAACTGCACTCGGTAGAATATCTTTCCTTGCACTGAGAGCAGGTTGAATCCTCTCCAACTGCGACACACTGACAGTTCTCCCTTTTTTGGTAACTTTACATTGATCCCTTTCTTCCATGACTCTGGTACCTTCTCCTCCACCCATATTTTGTTAAACAGCTGGTCTTTGTGCTGACTACTAGATCTGCTTTTAGCATGTCCGCACTGATCCTGTCTTCACCAGGTGTCCTGTTCCCTTTTGATTGCTGAATGGCCTCTTTGATCCCCTCCTGTCCTCCCTTGATTTCAATGCAAAAACCTGTGTCCTCAATGACTGGTTCTTTCTCCAGATCAGTTCTATTCAAGGTGTTCTGCCCATCTGTTACGTTTGACTTCCTCCTTCATTAGTACTTCTCCATACTTGTCCTTCACTGCTGTGTTTTACTGGTAAATCCTCCTGTCAGGCTCTTGGTGATCTTGTATACTGTCCTAGTGTCTCCTTTCGCAGCTGCTGTTTGAGCCTCTGCCGCAAGCCCTTCTGTGTAGTTTCTCCTGTCTTTGCGAGCAGTCTTCTTCACGTCTTTGTCCTTTTTGTTGTATCTCACGGCGGCTGCTGCTCTTTCTTCTTCACTTCCGTTATCCTCTCCTGTTTTATTGTCCTTCTCTCTTCTATCAGCTGCCAGGTGTTTTCAGACATCCACTCTTTCTTCTCTCTTTTCCTGTAGCCCAGGACTTGCTTGCTGGTATCCAAGAAAGGATTCTGCATCTGTCGATAAAGTGCCTTGATGTCATCTACTGGCATATCCTCCAAGATCTGGAATCTATTCTTCAGCTCCAATGTGAACTGTTTCCTGACATCTGGGTCTTTCAATCCCGAGTCGAACAGCTGATGGTTTTCTTTCTTTGGAATCCTCTTCAACTTCAATTGTAGCTTCCATAGTACTGGATGGTGGTCACTTGCTACTTCTGCACCCCTCAAAGCTCTGACATCCTTAACGGATCCCCTCCACTTCCAATTAATTGCGTTGTGGTCGATCTGGTTGTTGGTCCTCCCATCCGGAGAGATCCAGGTCATCTTGTGAATGGTATTATGCTGAAATATCGTCCCCACTATCACCCAGCCATTCTCCAGACATGTGTCGACAAACTGCTGGCTATTGCACTGCCTTTCCAGTCTCGAACATTGTCCGAACATTCCATGCTGCCACTCTCACTTCCTGTGTGGGTTTCACAAAGGACTGCGTCGGAGTAGAAACTTCCTCATGGCTTTCATCCCAACTCGCCATCTGGCGCAAATCTGCGTCAATCCTCGTGTCACCCAAGGTTTGATGCATATCAGTTTCTGTTGGCGTTTCCGTAGCTGAAGTCTTTTCACGTGGTGGGTTTGTGGCCCAACGAACAACCCTCCTCCTTCACCCAGGTTTGGGACCGGCAAGCAGCTCTAAAGAGACTGTCAGGCGGAGTTATAAAATAGATTTACTCCCCTCAATTTAACTGCTTAATGAAGTTGTCTGATCAAATAACAATTCAGGGGAGGCACGAAGTTATCAAGTCAATGAGTACCTTGAAGTATGTAAGACAGTTTTACTTCCTATCAAGTTAACTGCTTAATGAAGTTGTCTGGTCAGATAACAATTCAGGGGAGGCACGAAGTTATCAAGTCAATGAAGACCTTGTAGCATTTAAGACAGTTTTTCTTGCCATCAGTTTAACTGCATAATCAAATTGTTTGGTCAAATTAATGTTGAGCGCATGCACCAAGATCTAAAGTCAATGAAAACATTGTAGTATGTAATATAGTTTTTCTTTTCCATCAATTTAACTGCTTAATGAAGTTGTCTGGTCAAACAACTGTTCAGGGGAGGCACGAAGTTATCAAGTCAATGAAGACCTTGTAGCATTTAAGACAGTTTTTCTTCCTATCAAGATAACTACTTAGTGACGTTGTTTGGTCATATAACTGTTTAGGGAAGGAACCAAGGTAAAAAGTCAAGGAAGACTTTGTAATATGTAAGACAGCTTTTCTTCTCATCAATTTAACTGCTTAATGAAGTTGTCTGGTTAAATTGCTGATCAGGGGAGGTAGCTGCAAACATTCATTTGCCCGATAGGGAATGTGCTCCACAAACTCTTTCACTCGTCATTCTTTCTTCCTGCCATAATTCTAGTCGTTCTACAAGCCTTGTTGTCTCTTTGTCTCAAATGCTTCCTTTCTTACAAGGCATTTTGTAAAATACCAACGTGGACCCACCCTTGCTACTTCCTGTTTGCACATCGGATGGCACAACAACTTGCTTGCATTCTTCTCAAACACGTTCTCAGCAGATAAGGGTAGCGTTCAATGACATCATGTCTCATCTGTTCTATACTAACCCCACGGCATAATATATACTAAACCCACGGCATAATATATACTGGCCCCACGGCATAATATATACTAACCCCACGGCATGATATATACTAACTCCACGGCATAATATTTGGTGAATCATATAACCGTAGCTTGAGAGCATAGGAATAGTGTAAAGGCAGTTTCTTCTTTCATATTGTTGTTGCTCAAATGTTTTTCGTTATCAGTAAAGTTTTGAAGATATCTTGCCAAATATAATCACTGATTATCAAGCATCCAACTCTACCACTTAACATTGTATAATACGAGTAGTGCCTTCATTATTTTCTGCCTAGAAAGCTGCACGCGCATTTTATACATGGCCGCCAACATACTATGTTCATGACTTGCTGTTATCATCCGTTGTACTGCTCTACTGTCTTTTTGTCGGATCATACTAAACGACGATGAACTTGTGAGTTTGAAAACTTTATGGCTTTGTTATCTCATACCACATTACTGTCTCATTGGTCTAGTTTATACCTAAAAACACTTTATGTCTTGCTCTATCTCGCGGTCTAGTTGGAACAAAAGACCTTTGTCCTTCAAATGGAGTATTACCGTTGATGGGAAGAAAGATATTCAACATAAACTCGATATTTACATTTACAGAAAAATTTAAAACTGTCTATCTTTTTGTGTTACTTGTGGGAATATTGTTGGTACGTCGCAAAGTAGTACAACGCTCAGTTTAAAAAATGGTTGCTGAAATACTTTGTAAAAACCTACTTAAGTCTACAGAATATAATTTAGATTCCTCATCACACTAAAGGAGATTTAGGGAAGTTTATTTTGAGAATGAGTCTTTGTAGAACCAGCACAAAACAGGAATTCATTACGATTGTAAAAAAGCAACAACTGTTACATTCTCCATACACTTTTCCAAACTAAGTAATACAGTGTGCACAAATACAGAGACAAGGTAGACGATAAACCTTTAAAAATTTGCTAAAATATAGCTTTGCAAGTTACAAAGGCTTAAGTGAAACTATTGAGATAGTACACCATAGCTCGTCTTTCTCTTACTTCTATTCGCTTTTAGTCTGGTCTGCATTGATACGACTTCCTTAGTCTACACATAGATTACAAATATTCTTTGGCTTTAAACGATATTGACATTTGTTTCTACCTCGATATTACAATTCTGTGTGATAATGTACCTGTAGAAGGAAAAAGAAAAAGGTATAAATTATATTTGTACAGTCAACTGAAATGGAGAAACCGACTCGTTCCTGAAATTCAATCGATAAGATTCCAATTATGCGACAGAATTACAGAGTTCCATTTTTATATTTGGTGTGTTCATGCCACAGAAAACTTAAGTGTCACTATAAAGCATTTTCTGCTTTAAGATACTAGACAAGATGGTCCTTTGTTTGAGGACTTCGTAGATACGACTTACAACCTCTTCTTAAGCATTATTCAAGGGAGTCTGCGCAGCTGTACGCGTTAAATGGTATTCTGTTATACCCATAAAACATGGTGAGCCAATTTAAATAGTTGTCATATTTTTACCCCCTTGTTGGAGAGCCAAAGACAAGTTTTCGATTTAGATTTTATAAAAGGTTTTAACCCCATAAAACAAACTTAAAGAGAGACTTAACCAAACATTGTGCTTCTTATATTTTAATACTCTTCGGAATCAAGACACTTTTTTGATTTGGACAAATACTGCTAATTGTTTTGGATATCAGTTTCTAGACCACTGCATGCGATGTATGTAAGCAAATGCATCTTACAGTTCTACTTTAATAAAATTGGTAGATCGTCTCCGTGGTTTCAATAGAGAGCGATCACGATCCATGGTTGCCTTGCGGGGAAAAGCAACTTGGATAAGATATGGGAGATTTTTTCCTGAATTCAAAGGGTCCATTTTCACGAGGGACATAACTGTTGTCAAGTTATTAAAAATATTTCCTGATCAACGAGGTCCATGAGAAAGCTAGTCCAGAGTATATACTGGGATACAATAATCTAGTTTCGATCAATATAATATAAACACAGACTTAAAATTTTAAAAACACGTTAATTTGTGAATATAACATTACTTAAGCCACACATCGAATATTTTTAAGTACAAAAGATGGAAAAAACAAAGTTAAATAGCGGTACGTTAACTGGATTGCAACTTTAAAGACCAACTTCTGCCGTTGACTGGTCATTGGCTACGGATAGCAATACATAACGAGAATGATTGAAATAAGAAAATATTTCGTAGCAGAGACAATAACAGCATGTGTCCCTAAAAAACATCAACGTTTAAAGGTCATTAAAATCTAATACGTTTTTTAGTAACTAACTTTAGTACAACAGTCACTAGCCGGCCATGGAAATTGATGGGAATTTAGAAAGTAGCTTTCGTTTGTGTTGGATTACAGCACAGCTTGTAGTTCGAAAAAGAGATATCGGACCTACAGAGTTTAAAAGCTAATTGTTGACCTACCACGAGGGACATTATTAGTGATGTGTCGTGCATCATAAATTCAAAGCACCAATGAAGTGATCAGACAGGTATTAACACCAAGCGCCTGTTGGAAACACTCTTCTATGCTGTAAATATTTGTGAGTAATCATCATAGGACTAAAACTGCCCAAAGAATGTTTTTTTGTTAAATACTTAAACCACTTACTTGACAAGAGAAAAGCTGAGTGTAAGATGTTCTCAGGGAATGTTATTTTTGTAGTTCCAAACAATTTGTAGTAAATATGAAATTTAATGTCTTTCTACGGTCTCTAGTAATTAAACTCATGTCAAGGACAAAAGATGCCATTCTATTATATCTGTGTTGCTTTTGTACTCACTTTAACTTCAATCTAGAGTAGTAGCCATATTTTATACTTAAATCATTAAGATTTAATTCATCAACACCAACTAAGACATGGAAGGTAAGACTAGGCGCCGGCCTCTTTTCTTTCTCTTCTATACACGACATATCTCGTTTCATGCCGTGAAAACAAGATTATTTTCCAATTTCGTATTTGATACTGCATTTGTTGTAAAGCATATCAGAATAAGATATCGATAATTGATGCTATATTACCCTTCAAATTCATTAGTTATCTGATCAGGAAACAACATCCTCTGTCTGTAACACTGAAAACATTTAGCGTGCTCTTTTGATATCCTCGATCACCCGCCGCGAATACATTAGATTTCTAACCTTATCACTATTGTAAAGAAGAGAAAGTTTCCTTCACTAATTTTCAACCTACAACGTCTTTGTCATACAATAGAATAAACAGTTCTTTTGTTGTTGTTTCAGTAGCCTCCAGCCTTTAATGTTTCCGTCGCTGCGAAAAGTGGAGAGAACGTTTGCCCCTCGCGCCAATCAGACGGACCCTCTGACGGTAAAAGTTGTTTGTCTTCCTCCTTGGTTTCTGATTCTTGTTTCATGTTTTCAACAAAAAATTGTTTTTATAACATTCAGCATTAGTGATTTATGCTGCTTTTGGCATGACTATCATAGTGAGGCTATGAGATAAATCCAAGATAAACAGGTATATGAAGAATTTGAAGGGGATCCTGAGAAACGTAATAGGTTAGCCAACTTAGTACAAAGCAATATTTACTTTAAATTTTATGAGCACCTTTTCAGACAAATAAGGGGAACAGCAACTGGCTCTAAGTTTGCACCAGCTTATACCAATCGTCTCATGAATAAGTTAGAGCGTAGGCCTTTTGCAGGAAGTTCTGGATATTCTAAGTTTGGTTCCTTTTCATGGATGACATGTTTTTCATTATTTGGCAGAAATAGAAAGTAAATTGACAAATATTGAAAACAGAAGGCAAATGGATATCCTTGTCAGTCAGGCTTTGCACATTTCGAGACATAAGAACCCAACTGGTCACTTTTACACAAGGTATGAAAAACAAGGTTCCGAAAGGGAACAATTTATGAATTACACAATGATATTGCTCAATCAATCAATCAATTGGTCGCCTTGATGCAAGCGACCACATGATTTTTCCAAATTGCTCTGTTGACTATGAATGTTCCAAACTGCTCTGACATGACTCCACCAGCATCTCGTCTCAGTAAATCAGCGTAACTTTGGCGTGGTCTTCCTCTGGTCCGGTGACCGTGGGTTGGTTGCCACAGTACAAATTTGTTGGGTGCTCATCTCCGGGTGACTGTAGCAATGACCAGCAAGATGCATTCTTCTTGCTGCTATTTTGTTTCCTACCAGTGGCAGATCACCATATAACTCAGTTTTGGTTGTATGTGAGCACCATATCACATTGAGCACTTTCCTCAGCATGCACGTGTACATGCCATTCAGAGAACATTCCATTTGTGGAGTTACTGTTCAGCTTTCACATCCGTACAACAATATGGACTCGATGGCAGCCAGGAAGAATCTGATCTTTAGGCCCCTTAACATTCTTGACTCTCAGATATTTCTCATCTTGTTTAGAGCTTGCCATGTTTGTGTCCTCCTTATCTTTATGTCTTCCTGTGAGTTGTCAATCCAGGAACCCAAGTATTTAAAGTCTTCTTTTCTTTCCAGCTCAGTACCATCTCTTGTCTTCAGTGCTTCTAACTCATTGATACTGTAGGTCAGGTATTTGGTTTTCCCGGAATTTATCCTAAGGACTACCTTCTTACATTCCACTTGTACTCTGACAAGTAGCTCCTGGGCATGCTGCAAAAGGTCATCTGCAAAGTCCACATCTGCCATAGTTTCTTTAGGGAATCTCGATAACCTTCTGGCATGGATAGCAAATCCCAGATTTTCTTCTCTTCTCAGTGCATAGTTAAGGATTATTATGAAGAGGAAAGGGGCTAGGGTATTGCCTTGGAGCATCCTGTAGTGATGCCAAACAGTTCTGCCTCTCCATCTGATATTACAATCCTGGCTCTGGTATTCCTGTACATGGTTTCTATGGCCTGGACAAGCCTTGGTGGTAATCAATATGCCCTAAGTATCTCCATCATGATCCCTCAGTGGATTGAATTAAACGTCTTCTTAAAGTCGATGAAGGTTAACACAGATGGTAGGTTGTTGGCTCTCACCCCCTCTATGATGCTTCTTAGTGCCAAAATTTGGGACACTGTTTTGTTTTTGGCTCTAAATCCATTCTGGTTACTCCTGAGTTTTATATCCTGAGCACTCCTTATTCTGTTGAGTATCATACGGTTATACATTTTGGCAATAATACAGGTTAAAAGTATGCCTCGATAGTTGCCAGTGATGGACAGGTCGTCTGATTTAGGTTCTGGGATGATATTCATGACTGACCATATTTCTGCTTTGTCGTTCTTCATGAGGGCGAGATTGCAAAATTTGAGACCGGTGTGACATAGGCCACTGAGATCTCCTCGTCTGGCGCTTCTACTTCGGGTGGGCTGCCCAGAAGTTTTTTAAAGTGTGTGAACCATGGTGTTAACTCGCTCCTCGGGACTTGAACCTGTCAGTTGTCCTTCTTTTTCATTCTCCCTTCCGTATATTTCGTTCACCACTTTCCATGCTTCGCCGTACCTCCGGTCGCCATTGCTGAATAGTAGATTAAAACCATTGAAAATGTTCGATGTTACATGTAAAATTATAAAATGGACAGATACAAAAATGACAAGACCTCTATGAAACCAGAAATTTCAAGGAAGGAGCCAGAGCAAGCAATTTTCATGTCCTCCTCCATGGATGTTTGAAGTTTATTATGTCATGAGCCGTTATCTTATTTCTGAGCTACTTTTCAAGAGATTCTTTTCCCATCAAGGGGTCATTAGAAATGAGGTTGTAGAACTATTTATACCTTAATGTGCGAGCCTCAGTAGTGACATGGGTCGAAATACGCTTTGAGGTGGCACTAGAACATTCCACTAAGGTGGAATTTGTGTAAAAGGAGGATTTTATGGTGTCTGAGAATTCTCTTAATCTTTTCACTGGTATTCGCGATGTAGTGAAGGCAAACCATCTGCTTGTCATTTCAGTTTTATTTGAGTTCAGCTGTTCTGCTAAGGGCCCTCTGAATGTCGGTTAACGAATATGCAATATCCATTGAAAAGGAAAACATCCATTAGGCGCTTTTCTTTTTCCCTTACGTCAGCAGGGTTTGATGTGATGTCTTGCCATTTCAAAAAGAGCAGCAAAGCCACTGTACTGGCCTGTTCGGGTTGGTTTTCTGTAATTTTTCACTGAGATGCTGAGAGTAACTGCCTCTAACATATGTAGGATTGGCACTTGTCTTTCTTCCTTTGTTTCCAAGGTGAAGTTGATGTTGAGATCCAGATTGTTGATGTGTTAAAAGTAGTTATTTACTAGCCCATCATCAACACGTTTGCAACTGATGAATAGTGGCTTATCTTTAGTTGTCATTGCTGTATTTTCGAAGGTCTGCATGAATATTTCAGCGCACACAGAGGTAGTTGGAGCTCCCATCGGTGCACCATTGCCTTGAGTGTAGACGGCATTGTTGAACAGGTAGCAGGTGTTGTTAAGATGAGCTTGTAGTAGCTCAAGGATGGCAAGGGGTTGCAGTGTGGTTCTGGATCCCAGTCATGTATCACTGCCAAGAACGTTCTTAAGGATACAAAGTGGGTCATTAATTGGATTTTTATTGCATAATGAATGATGGCTATGGCTTTGTCCTCGGATGTGTGTTAATTTAGCTGAGTTCTGTCATTAAACGTGTTTGCTTTTACCCCTTCCATTGCTCCACTTCTGCCGTGTCTTCCTCTTCATTTACTTACTCACCTTTACTCCGCATCTTTCTATTCTAAACACCCACTTCCCCTCTGTCTTGGCTGCAACAGAAAACATTGTCATCTTTAAACATCACGATCCACGATGCACTTTTCCTGACCTCTGCTTTTATCCAACAAGTTAACCAGTCTTCTGTTAAAGCCAGTTCAGAGAAATTAAGAAAAGCTAAAGCTATTCTTGATGCAATATTGCTTTGTGAGGTAATACAGATGGTGCTAAAATTCGATAATAGTGATTCCTAAAATATAGCGAACATAAATCAATCCGGTCATATTTATCTAGAAATGGAAGTAATATCCTTTTCAAAGACCATCTGTTAAAAACACCAACAAATGCTAACTGTCAATCAAAAACAACAAGTGTTTTTAGTGTTAGCAGATAAGGCTGCTGCTGTCAGTAAAATTGAGCAAAATGTCTGTTGTCATCCACTTTGTTGACAAAGAAGTTAATATTTGGAAAGAGTTTATGGGATGATGATTGGTTATCTTGTGAAAGTGGTGGCAAAAACCATTACAAAGACCATAATTGACTTTGGTTTGGATGGGAAAAGCTGGAGACGACTTGGTTATGATGGTTATGGAACATGTCAGGCAAGTGCTCTGGTGCTGCTGACACTATTGAAAGAGATCTTTACTGCCCATATGATGAATTTGTATGTGTCCTCAACATGTCAAATTCAAATGGTGAAAAACGTAATGGGGCACGTACGTCTCATCTCAAAGTTGTTTTCAACGTCCATCCAAAACAATTTGCATTATTGTGTGAAAATGTCAAATCATAGCCCACTGACCAAAATGTAGTCACTTGATTAATATCTGCCGCACAAGTTTGGTTGCATGTATCCATGAACGAAACCGTTTCATAGAGTTGTTCCAGCTAATTGTTAACTCTTTACCAGAAATAAAGGATAGCATCCAAGCACATTGGAATTCAGCTTCATGCCACGATACCTCAGGTCTTTTTCAAAGCACTGTTGCACTTCCATTCACTGTAACATTGATTATTGTTTACTGCCGTCTTGCTTGGACAAGACTCTGAACAAAACAAATTCAAACAACTGATTATCATTTGTAAAATATGATGACAAGGTGACAAATCTACTTTCAAAGCCTGCCAATCTCCTGTTGGCTTGGATCCATCAATACCAAGAATAGTTGCCAAACAAGTGAATTGATAAATGCGCCAGCTAAAACATCCTATCAGTATGATCAGCAATCACTACCCATCAGAGGCGGATCCAGTTTCAATTTTGAGGGGTACTCAAGCCTGTGATACTTTACACACATTACTCCATGCAGTTTCTAAAAACGTCCTTTTTGCATGCCATTGAAATACGCAATTAAACAGGAAATGGTCAATTTTGATTTCGGCCTTAATCGCAAGAGATTCGAAATTTTTCGTCGGTAGCTATGGCCACCTTGTGACTTTGATATCAATTTTTGTGAAGTTATTAGCAAGAGTTTTCTTTTAAATTTGTAAATAGATGATATTCATCAATCTTCTTTACTCCTGGCGTTTTGTGGATGTTCTCGTAGTCTAAGAGATCAAGTTAACTCATCTCCTCTGTCTGCATATGGAAACTGACTACGTTTTTGAATTAGTTCCAATAAAGGGATGATAGATTTCTTCGGACAAAACTGTGGACGAAAATTGTCATCGTATTAACAGGAAGGTTGGACCTTTTCAAGGACGATCGAAGATGTATATACAATACATTATTAACTTGGATCGACTACTCCGTAATAGAACTATCTTGTTCCATATAAAAGTTGTAAATTGATCATTGAAATAGCCAAATAGCAGCAAAACGTTAACCAGTAATGTAGTGAAATAAGCAATTTGGTCCGTGGATTAACCAGCTGTCAATGAGTAGAAGTGGCATTGGAGATTAATTATGGAAAGATAACCAGACGTCAGTGTCAAGGAATAGAGGTGAAGTATCATGAAAATGTGTCTAATTTGTTTACCATTAAACCTTACTAATGGAAATTTGAGAGGTGCTCGGGCACCTGTAGCATCTCACTAGATTCGCCACTGCCATCCACCTCCTTACTTGACCATCTATGTACCAAGCACTCAATTTGCTTCTCGGATGTAAATCTGTGTGTGCTTAGTGCATTTTATGCACTTCCTGCCAGAACCACATACCAACAAGACAAATTCAAGGACTTTCGTTCGTACTGCGGGAATAATCTTCTCGAGCAAGGCATATAAATACGGAATTATAAATGTGGCAGGAATTACAAGAGAACTACTCAGGCAGAGCTCAAACATCTGTACAATCACTCTTGACTCCTTTTGAAGACCTTACATTTCCTAATATTAACACTGCTTTCCAGATTCTGCCAACTTTTCCTGCCCATAATACATGCATTTGGGAGAGGTATATTTCTGCTCTTCAGCATTTGAAATTATCTCAGGAATACAAAAAAAGCTTAGTACAATGGCATTGCTGTATATTTGACTTTTTTTCCTATGATGAATTCAAAGGCAGCTATGTAGAATAAGACTAATTGACATATTAAATACAGCTCCTTAATAGCAAACGGTAATAAATAATAACTTGATGTTACAGTTTATTCACTCGTAATTAATAAACAATGCCTTTTCACAATAAGGTAAACGAGATATTTTTGTTTTAAAGCAAACTTTAATTCAAAAGAGAAATGTTTACCACAAGATATTTTATTAAAGGTGGTCTATAGAAGCATACTTATAGGCACATTTACGAGAAAATGTAAAATATTATCCGATATAAGTGAAGTTGCATAATTGGCAGTAAGATGAGTGACTGCTTAGTTTTTTTAATATAACAAGGAAGCAGTTATATACATAGGTATACATAGCCTTGGTAGTAGCATGCAAGCATGTGGTAGTTTATGCATGAGATCTCGGTGGGATGGACTGAAAAGAGTAATAAATTGTTTCATATTTTAAACGTAAATAAGACATTAAGGTACTGTACACATAACTTAGTAAATTTATCTAGAGAAATGCTTCGCTCACGTAAATTTAGCTAAAATTAAGTATTTTAAATTAAGTAAAATGGGACAATACAAAATTGAGTGTTTCTGTACAGAAAAGTAGGATAAGAATATATTTGATGAAGGAAGAAGCCAAAACACAAGTGAAAATTGAATTCACGAATCTCCCCCTCAATACCCCTAGGTTCTGGCTAGTGACACCCAGGACATTTTGGTACGACGCAGAGATCTGAGTAATGGCTTTTGAGTTTGAGGATTGCAAGGTCGAGTCAAGTCCGCTCTGATAATGATTCAATCATGAGTCAGTAGTCAGGATAGGAAAACAGCTGGTACGATATTACATTGCCAATAATGCTTTGTTGTCCGGATATAGGTAAGCATTTTCCATTATCATGGTTTATACATTGTCTTGGCTCTTCATCATCTGATGAAATTCTCCTTTAAAAATATTGCCATAGGAGCCTTTGCTGTAGCTACAAGTTAAATAATTTTTTTAAAACTTTCAATTTATTATCTTCTATTGTCTCAAATACAAACAAATACTCTCACAAGTGGCATATTTGAAG
>JANTCA010036351.1:0-20464 GCA_024741275.1 Chironex yamaguchii
AAACTTTTAAGTGTAGCTAGATAGATACGAGAACGATCTTCCTTTCTGTTGCCGCTGGTTTTTGACAGTCTTCTTGGGTTTTTTTTTCCGAAACGTGCTTATCTAACAGGCCCTTAGAGGCTCTTAGTTTCATAATCCAAATGGTAGACTTTTGCCCTCTTGGGCAGAGAAACGTTTGGCTCCAGAATCGATATTACCGAGTGAGTTCTTTTTTTTAAGATGTCTAGCAGCCGACAAGCGAAAGACTGATTAGGCATATAAAGGCATTATTTTCGTTTCATCGTCCTATAGATATCTGTACACAGTATTGGGTACTATTAGTTGATTTTCAGACCTTTAAGTCACACCTATCACCAGCTGTGTCTGTCGTTAGATGTATAATTATACCTTGGCTCTACGAAGGCCACGTAAGCGCACGCCAACAGATATATAAGACGCCTTCAACAAGTACTGTTCAACTGATAATGAAAGATGATCACTTGACGATTCCAGGACCACAAGTTTCTAGGACATTTTGTTTGTTTACATTTTCTGCAAAAGTCTGCACTTGGCAGTAGGAATATTATCGCTGGAATATAAAGTTGTGCATCTAGTTGAAAGTAGTCGGTCAAGAATTACTTCGGTTCAAGATATTTTAAAGGTAGCGATTAGTGATTAAAAAACTGTTTGAAAACGACCGTTAAAGGTAATATGTGGATAGACATGTGTGGTGCTCTTCGTATTTTAGGAAGGTGTACCTGTTAGGATTGTGAACTACATCATGACTACAATTGTTTCGTCTTCATTAATGTTATTGTAACTTGCTTTGTCACCAGTTCCGATCAGAGACTCCCTCGCATCCTGTTAGTCAACATGTACAAGTTGTTCTGTTACGCGGTTTTTATTAGGAAGTATGGGGTTTGTAAGTTCTGGCTACGGAAATTGTTAGTCGTAGATGAACTAATACTCGTGATAACTGATACATGAATACACGTAAACAATTGTGTAAGAACGTGTGTGAAAGACTACGCTAGAGCAACTTACTTTTAGATCGCTCTTGTTGAGGCAATGATCTTGCTACTATCAGTTACTATTATGCGGAACTAGGTAACAGACGTTAAGAAGGAGCACGAGAGAAGGAAGAGGACTCAAGGTTCGGCTAAGCACGGAGGAATAGAAATATGCGCAAGGACTAAACAAACTTTGTTTCATTTTCAATCAATTTATTGTAAAATAAAGAATATAATACTTGATCGGTCTCTATCTCATTTTACACCAAACAGCACTCGGCATGCCAACGAATACCCATGTCCTGAAGGTACATACAAAAACTTTACGCTTGGAAGCAGTCAAGACTCCTGTAAACCTTGCCCACCTGGTCAGTACTGCCAAGGAATTGGACAAAGAATTCCTACCGGATATTGTGATGGTGGTTGGTATTGTTCAGGAGGTGCTTGGCTAAAAACTCCACTAACAAACGCCACGTACAATGACTCATACGTTTGCCCACTGAAAAATACAGGTATTTTCACGCGTATCCCCAATCTAATTTTTTTTGCATCCAATACAAGCAGTGCTGGCTACCTCTATGCCTTTTTGTAGTCTTTCCTTACATTATGTGTCCAGAAGATATAATCACGTCCTTCATTGCCGATTAACTCTGGTATTTTAATACCACATATTTAGTAGTTTACACTGTATTGCATTAAGGAAGTTGGACAAACTATTCGTATGGCAATTAACTTCCATCTGTTCGGGTTTTTTTTATTTTTCAAACCGTACTCTTGTTGGTAGTAGGTTTAGGAATGCTCTCAGAGGAGTCACCATATCACTCTGTGTTGGTTTTGTCTATTTTTTTTGCTTGCAGCCATAATTCTGGAAATATGTAAAATATGCTATTTCTGTAGGTAATATGTTGAAAGTGAAAGGTTGCTTCAATCATAATACAAACATTGACGTTTCGTATCGGTATCATGCGTGTATGCTTTTAATGCTATCGCTTTTCAAAGTAAACATCAACCGCAATATATATCTCGGCCCCAGTTACATGACTATTTTTCACGTTTTAATGATTCGATAATGAATACGTTGTAGTAATATGGAAATGTGCAATTTGTTATTTACGTGTCCTTTTAGGTGATATGTGTAAAAAGGGAACCTTTTGCCCCATCGGATCTTCCGCACCAACACCTTGTACACCTGGATATTACTGTGAAAGGGATATGCTGCCTTCTGTTTCCGGACACTGCTTAGCCGGATACTATTGTAATGGAAGCACGATCGAGAGAGCCCCTGTCAATAAGACGTATGGGAATATATGCCCACCAGGACACTATTGCGAAACTGGTAGCTCGGAACCAAAACCTTGTGCAGCAGGTTACTTTGCTACCGGTTTTGGAAATACTCACAGAAATGCGTGCATAGAATGTAAGAATTCAGTTATGATAACCCGTGCTTTTATTTTAGCCTTTGTCATGGGAGTTGTCTGAATTGTAGTATCAGGATGGTCTGTTTTCTAACGGTCAATTTATTATGTACTGTATGACCCTCTTTATTGGTCATTATGTACTACCTAACATAATTATCTATTCGCTGTTTTTTGTCTCAATAAGTTTGATATATATAATATTATGTATTATATTTGGTGTCAAGAGTCACTGTTGTTTTTGAACGATAGCTCAATGCAGCTTACGGTAACGTGTACGATCATCTTGTTTGCTCAGTAGAGACGGCGTGCTCTCCGATTTCCTCGACTAACTCAGCCTTGCCACTCTTTTGTAACCTCCCTACTGTGCCTTTGTAGGCATTTTAGAAGAGCACTTGTCGTGGAGTGAAGCTATTTTCTGTAGCAGAATTAGAGAATTAAGCAAGATGTGAGCTTTATTTGAACTTGGCTTGCGCTAGCTACGCTGACTAGTCGTTCCCTTGTGGTGAAGACTTTCTGTATAGTTGAAACTAGATCATGACTGCTTCGCTACAGTACGCACAAATAAATGAATCAATTTTCTCATGCAGTGGCTTGATCACCCTTGCCGTCTCCTGTTTTTTATTTTAGGCTTGGCTGGAATGTACTGTGACCGAACTGGTTTGTCCCAGCCGGCAGGGAACTGTACTGTAGGCTTCTACTGCCCCCCTGGAGAAATTCATCCGGCACCTGCAGACAAAAAGTGTCAGCCAGGGCACAGGTGTCCAGAAGGGAGTAAAGACCATTATATATGCGATCCAGGATTTTATCAACCGTACTCCGGAAAAGGTTACTGTTTAGAGTGTCCGGAGGGTTATTATTGTGATCCGATTGAAGCGCAGAGTCAGAATGCAAGTGGAGTCAATAGCACTACGCATGGTTCTGTAACTCCAAAAATATGCCCCATGGGCTATTATTGCCCAAACAGAACGGTAACGTACAAGTCTTATCCCTGTAGGAAAGGTTACTTTGGAAATGAAACAAAGCTTGCCAGTCACGAGCAATGCCAACCTTGCACACCAGGGTATTATTGTGACGTCGAGCATATGACAAATCCTGGTGGAAAATGTTTACCTGGATATTTTTGCACTTGGAAATCCATCTCACCTTCACCTAATTCCGCAAGCGAGGGTGGTGGAGAGTGTCCACAAGGGTCTTACTGCGAACGTGGTTCCTCTGTACCTAAGCAATGCCCTGCAGGAACATATGGAGGTGCGAAAAGATTAACAATGCTCTCATCTTGTACTGATTGTCCAGGAGGCACGTCCTGTTCCTCACGAGGTCTAACGGCTCCCTCTCACGGTTGTCTGGCAGGATTTTACTGTAATGGAAGTTCTCAATCACCGACGCCAGTTAATGAAACCTATGGTGGAATCTGTCCACCGGGTTACTACTGTCCACAGAACACTACCACACCTTTTGCTTGCCCTCCTGGGACCTTTAATAACCAGACCAAAGGCACAAGTCCAACAGACTGTATACCTTGCACTGGAGGATATTACTGCGAAGGATATGGGAACACAAATCCAGATGGGCTGTGTGATCCTGGCTTTTATTGTACAAGAGCTGCTTATACCTCGAAGCCCACAGTTGTGTCAAATTTAACATATAACGAGTCAGATGCCTTTACATGTCCAATTTACTCTGTAAACCAGACAGGTGATATTTGCCCTATAGGACATTACTGCCCTAGCGGAGTTGTAGAACCAGTTAAGTGCGATCGAGGTAAGTACATCGAATTTTTGTTTCAGATGCTTTCCAGAACTACTTCTCCCTTACTTTGAGGTCATGCGTTCTTCACATATCGTTTCAAAGTTTGTTTTCTTTCTTTGGTATTGTTTTTTATAGGTTTGTGTTTGTTTTCGTGTGATCGTGATGTATCCATTTCCCCACCTCCTTGAAAAAGCTGTTTCATACAATACGTTCTTCTTGCTACTATCAAATTGCCTGCTACGTTGCTGATGCAAACCTTTTGCTCTATTTAGGTAAATTTTGCGGGAAAAAAGGACTTTCTAAACCGACTGGTAATTGCACTGCCGGATATTACTGTGACTTTGCATCCATAACAGCGAAGCCAAGAAAAGCTAAGGCTGGACATTATTGCCCGGAAGGTTGTGAAGAGGAAATAGAGTGCCCGGTAGGGACTTTTTCATCTCAAGAAGGAATGTCGGATAGATCTGCGTGTAATAACTGTACTGCTGGATTTTACTGTCCAGCGGCAGGTATGACACTGGCAGTGTTTAAGTGCTTGCAAGGGTATTACTGCCCGTCTGGATCGTCCCGAAACGATACCGTGGAATGCCCAATGGGATTCTATTGTCCAACAGGCTCAGGATCACCGATTCCTTGCCCTGCAGGTGAGTGGCCTCCTAAAAATACTGTTCTTTCCTTTTTTGGGAATTTTACGTTACTTTGACGAAATTCCGTTAAATCATCGTAACACGTAAACCATTCAACATTTGAATTTCTTCATTATAAGGTCACCTGGCTATTTCACTGTCTGGTGTCGCTTGTTTTTTCGTTCACACACAGAAGGCTTAGAAAATTAATTAAAAAGTAGATATTCAGACCAATATTTGATTTACAAAATTATAGAATTGCAGCTTACTCGGTTGCCGTACCAGTCACACTGTATGAAACATAGGCGGTTAGTTATAACTATGAGATGGTGTATTTGACATTTTGCCGTACACTTTTGCTCTAATTTTGTTGAATTCTAATCCAGCATATCAACGCGAACGCAACATTAATAGGGACTGTAATCCAGAATTCCCTTTCTTTATTTTTAGGCCAGTATCAAGACGTCCGAGGGACTTACAAGTGCAAGATTTGCCCCCAAGAATATTACTGTGATCCAACTTTGCTTGCACCCGGAAATGGCGTTGTCCAGCCCCTGACTTGCAAAGAGGGGTACTATTGCCCCCAGAATACTTCGTCATCCCGTCAATATGCTTGCCCTCCGGGGACATTTAGCAACATGACTGGTTTACAGGCTGAAAATCAATGCCAACCCTGCACCCCCGGATATTACTGTGAAGGCTATGGCAATGTGCACCCGACGAACCTTTGCGCTTCAGGTATACAGAATTTGATTTCACTATGATGATCTTGTAGGTCATTTGGTCGACGTGTGTGATTTTACATCGTATGTTTGTGCCCTCAAGTTTTGACAGTATCATATAAGAAACGTTTGTATTGTCTTTAAAAAGCAACAATTGAACTTTGAAAACAAAAATAAGTTCTCTATCTTTAGTCTGAAAGATTCCTTACTCCGTCAAGTTCTTTTTTGAAAGTAAGCTCATAAATAAGTCCTTTATAAGGACACGGAGAGGTGCCCTTTGAATTATGGGAAGGACTTGCACATCATTACGAAATCTCTTTTTCGGTCAAGCTGACATTACTTTTAATTCCTTTCCTTCCAGGTTACATTTGTGTATCGCGGGCAAGCACGCCGACACCAACAGATGGAGTTACAGGCTCTCTTTGTCCTCCAGGCAGATTTTGTAAAGCAGGTTCCAGCTCTGGTGAAGGATGTCCTATCGGTAAGGGTTTAGTAAAATGCGATTATCAGGTGACCATCAACATCCCATTTTTGAACTGATTTCAAAACTCCTCAATGTATGAAAAGAGATACGCGATGCGGTAATTCAGAAATTCACATTAACAGATGACAGTCATTATTTTTAGGATTAACAATATACTTCATATAATTTTTGCGTCAGGATAGCACTTTTAAATGATACCTTTTTAAATCTTGCAATAAGATTCCCTTAGCTTCTCTTTATTGCAGCTACTGTGATGATGCTCGACAAGTCTCTCAGGCGCTTAATGGTTGGATATGTATGTTTTGTATACCGCAATCAATTCACTTTTTTAGTTCAAAGTTTATTATAAATTATGTTTTTGTTGGTACGATAATGATGTATGCTTTTATAAGAGTAAAGCTTTTTAAAATCTATATTAGCCTGCTCTTACACTTGTTTTTTGAAGGTACATTTGGAAATACAACTGGACTTCATAACGCTTCTGGTTGTACACCGTGCATCGCCGGATGGTATTGTCCAAGCACATCAGCAGCATCACCGTTTCAAACATGTTCTGCTGGGCACTGGTGTATCAGTGGGTCAATTGAATCAGCACCGGCGGGAAAGTCTTATGGTGTTCTATGTCCCAACGGGAGCTATTGCCCGGAAGGAGTGAGATCGCCGATCCAGTGTCCTGCAGGAACCTACCAGCCATTTAACAGGCAAAAGATGTTTAGCGACTGTATTGGTAAGGAATTTGCTTACTTTAAGTATTAACCTTAAGGCGTGATCAACCAGACTGAAATATACAACCGTGAAGTCTAAAATCATATACACACTGGCGAACTTAAAATTTGTCGACTTACAAATAAGAGCATTACGTTTATTTAAAGAGTGGATTATTTCAGAGATAATGCGAGTAGAATTGTTATTATACACTTGTGAGAGGTCTATACGGATGGGCATATTTTGGTACTGACTTAGTATTGGGAATGTATGAGAAACTTTAGTGGAGCGTTTCCAATAAGATGTATTTATCGGCTTTTCCTGCCTATGCCAACTTTTTGTAGGTTTTCTTCATTATATTTTTGTTTATTTTGTAGCTTGTGACGCGGGCTCATATTGCTCTTCACCTGGGCTCTCACAACCAACTTCACAATGTCGAAAAGGTTATTACTGTTCTGGGAATGCATCTATTGAAAACCCAGTGGATGGAATAACAGGAAATATCTGCCCGATTGGGCATTATTGCCAATCCGGATCGGCGAAACCAACTATATGTAGGAACGGAACATACATGAATGTAACCGGTAGGTTAGTTATGTTCGTCTCTTGACAGTGCAGTCATAAATTGCACCTCACCTCTGCAAGGCTAAATTTAAACCCAAAATTAACGGCTGTTGTGTAGTCGTGACGAGACTGCTTTTAAATTGGTTCGCTTGCGTGTTGTTTTAACACAACACGATTTCCCGTATGCTCTAGAGTTAACTGTGCCAGATACTCACAAAAAACATTAATAATTTTCAATCGATGGCCCTGACAATGAACAAGCCAAAGTAGTTGACGGTTACCTCACCCTTTGTAATAATTTCCTTTGAAATCCTATCGTAATCGTTTGAAAACCAAATTCAGAGATTTAGGCAAGTCTTCAGTCGAGCAGTATTATTTCAGCCGAGTAAACTTGATTCTCATTAAATTGGGTATTTTTGAAACGATCATCTAGGTAGCTGCAAAACAACTAGACAGGTAGGTTTCTTGTATGTAACATTCTCTTGTGAATGAAATCCTAACGTCCTGCTGACTGCATCAATCCGTTTTTACTTTTCATTAACCTTGCGTCTTTGGTTGCAGCTTTGTGAACTGGATTGTCAAGTAGTCAAAATGCACTGATCTAAGGATCGTAGTTTAAATCCACCCCTAGACAGGTCACTCAGTTCTGAATACAGTGGCAAATTGTCCTTAATTCCAGACGCAAGTAATCACGAGTTATAGTCAAATGGAGTGGAAGGACAGATTTCGTGCCACGTGGAATAGGGCATACTATTCTTTTGACTTCATATGCTAAGAGCACAAACGTTGTTCCTTGCGTGTTGGTATTCAAAAACATGTTAAAGTGAAATGTTCTGATGTCTTTAATGTTACCTTGCTTAATACTTGTAATATGAGTCTTCGTTCCGTTTTTTATTCCAGGTGCCAGTTCGTGTCTGACGTGTCCGGCAGGATATACATGCACAAGAGCAGTGGATGCTGATGAATGCCCCCAGGGTTATTATTGTCGAAGTGGTACTGGATACAACACGGAACCATGCCCGGCGGGAACATTTGGATCTCGAACTGCTCTGAAGGATATTTCAGAGTGTACCCAATGCTCAGGAGGATACTATTGTAATGACACTGGCTTGAGTTCAGAGTCCGCAATGTGTGATCCAGGTATGTTTAACTCTGTAACGTAGTTTTGTTTCACGCTTGTGTGTATCTGTAAATGACGGAACCCTCATGCTTGGTCTCATAACAGTACAAATCTTGCAAAAGCGTAGATAATTTTGAACGTGTTGCAGTGTACAGCAGTTATTTTGTATTTTAACTTAAGGGGTTATGGATTCAGCATTGCCATATAGGCACATGACTTCACTGTGATATTCAATTATAGGCCAATTGAGATGGCGTTTTAAAATTCTAGTACATTGTTAAAAATGCTGAAGATTGTAGCTATTTTATATTCCACGTTGCTTAATTTGTGTGTCAAAGATCGTATGTCAATGGCCCCTGCGAAAAGAAGGATAAAGTAAGAAGTTGGCTGTTGTGAAACCTGCCATACTAGTTGGCATGCAAAGTAATACTGTGATAGGTATAGTGAATGCATAATACTGCACTTCTTCATCATTTTCATAAAGCTGAGAACAATCACTTAGTGTCAATTTGACTAATAGGTTTTGTATTTTGTGTTGTTTTAAGGATTTTGGTGTGAAATCGGGGTAAACGTAAGAGCACCTGATGGAAGTGGCCACACAGGTTCCGGCGGGCCTTGTATCAAAGGACACGAGTGCCCAAGAGGCAGCATTACGCCCACTCCTTGTAAACAAGGGACCTACGCGCCAAATACTCACATGGAGAAATGCAGTTTGTGTCCAGAAGGTTAGTGTATGTTTGAGTAATTGGATTCACTGTGAAATTGTTTTAAACTACGTTCTTTATTTACGCCTCGTTATATCACGAAGTTTGAAAGGTTTTTTATTAAGTGAAGTTAGACGATGTCTGCATACAGTCTTGTACTGTCAATAGGAGGACCTCGGTGCCTTGGTGTAGCATTTTTAAGATTCTATTTTAATAACTGTTTTTCTTTTTGTTCCAAAATAATTTTTTCTTGAGGGGTACGGGTATGCTGTATTTTTGTTATCAGTTTTCGAGCACAAAAACAAGTAGTATTTATATATAAAAGTGATTTCATTTTTGCATGTTTGCGGATCTTGTATACTATAAAGAACAAGATACCAACTAAGCAGTTGTTTTCTAGTGAGGTGTCGCATCTAATTAATTAGGCATTTTTCTGTTGCTGTGTTCAAAGATGTGAAGTTTCCAGGCGGTTTGCAGTAAGTAAGCCAGTGTTGTGGAAAAACACGCAGTATTAAGCTGTCATTCCAAACCATTTTTTGTTGTTGTTGATTTCATAGGAAAGTATTGCAACGGAAGTACAGTAACTCCCAGTGATTGCCCAACTGGTCATTTTTGCCCCAATGGAACACGCTTTGCAACGGAATTTAAGTGCCCCCCTGGTACTTTCAATAACGTGACTGGCCAACCTTCCAGTGCCTCCTGTCTTCTCTGCCTTGCCGGATCTTACTGTGAAGGTTTTGGAAGAGAAACTCCAAATGGGTTGTGTGAGCCAGGATTCTACTGCAGTGGTGGCTCCAGTTCAAGGAGACCTAATGATATAGGAGTCGTAGCGGCATCAGCGGCCAGATCTCCAAACGATACGTGTTATAACCCACAGACGTGCGTTTGTCATGCGCTGAACAAGACGACAGGTTAATACTTGTTTTACTAAATTTCTATGATATTACAGGAGTCTTGTTCTTAACGAAAGTTTTCTTTTTATGTGGTTGTTACAATTCTGTAATCTGGTTTAGTCACCACATGTTACGTTTTCTTAAGATTTTGTTTGACATTTGATATAGTCAGCAATGATTCAAAGTTGCATCGATTTCAGTTTAACCAATCCACTAGACTTTCCAAGGCATAGTATTCTATTTTGTAGATAATGCTTGTTATTGGTTACATTACCATTTTCCGCTTAAATTCCACTTAAAGCGATGACGTTTAAGCAAAGTTATTGAAACTCGCAGTTTTAAGCGTAAAGATTTGACCTTGATCAAAACCGTAATAGATATTCATCACTCTTACTGTTATTAAGTGACTGTTTTGACTTTCGTGAGTCGATAAATATATTCGAAAGGTTGTCTTAGCATGCTGTGATGATTGTGTTTTTTCTTTTGTAGGTGACATTTGCCCGGCTGGTTATTATTGTCCTTTAGGGTCTTCTAGACCAATACCATGCGATGGTGGGAAGTACTGCCCTCACGCAGGCCTCTCACAACCAGTTGGAAACTGTAGTGCTGGTTACTATTGTGATTCAGCATCAACTACAAGCACACAATTTGAATGCCCTAGCGGCTCGTACTGTCCGTCTGGATCCCAGAGCCCAATTGCGTGCAGTATTGGTACATTCGCGAATGGTACAAAGAACAAGGAAGCATCTGATTGCCAGGATTGCACCGCTGGCTTTTATTGTGGCGAAAAAGGCCTGTCCTCTCCAAGCAATTATTGCAGTGCTGGGTAATGTTGATTTATTATTGGTTATATAATTTTGATTTATTATTGGTTATATAATTTTGATTTACAATTGATTACATAATTTTGATTTATTATTGGTTGTATAATTTTGATTGATTATTGGTTACATAATTTTGATTTACAATTGGTTATATAATTTTGATTTATTATTGATTGTATAATTGTGATTTATTATTGGTTATATAAATTGTGTCTCTCTGAGCGTATTGTTCTGTACAGAGCTAGTTGTACTGCTTAAGTCATCTTATTGTAAAAAGTGCTAAGTTTCCTTGGTCTGTCTGGATATGATAAGGTAACTTAAACCGATATCAATGGTTTTCTTTGTTTCTGTGGCATCTAAAATTCCTCAGCTGAAGAGGAAACCAAAGCGTGTGTTGATAATAATAAAAATGTCTTACAATTAAAGAATGCTCTGTTCATCAGGTTCATTGCTCAAATGCTGCTGTTACCTTCGTTGAAATGCTTCACTAAATTCATCACTTTGGTGATGCTCTACTTTGTTTCATGTTTATAATTTAGATGAGGATTTTTGATCACTGTTCCATAGTTTCTTTTTGAATTGCCATTATTGTATATAATTCCTCCTTTGCGACCTGTTTATCGTTTGTAAATGTTTTCCCATCTGTTCCTCTTTTATGTTGTTCTGCAAAGTACTTTATACCCCTTTAGCTTATGCATATTATTCAATACTTCTTCGAAGATATAAAAGGTATTTGACGAACGGAACTTCAGAAAAAAAATTTGTTAAGTTCATGCCTCTCTCTTTCTCTGAGAATTATCAGCCAAGTTTTTATACTTATTTGTAATCAACGTTTTCCACCTTGCATATCTATTTCTATTATGTTCCATACTACTTTTGAAGGCAAGAACTGATAGTGGTCCAGCTCAAATTTATTTCGATTCAGTATATTTTTCGCTGTTTCTTTTTTCAGTCATTACTGCCCAAGCGGTCAACGAACAAGTAGCCCACCCGACAAGATTTGTCCATCAGGTCACTTTTGCCCGAGGGGAATAAGTCAACCTATACCTTGTCGAAATGGGACTTATCAAAATTCAACTGGGAAAAGTTCATGCCTTCAGTGCCCTGAAGGTTATTATTGTGACCCAGCGGAAGGACCAGTGAGCACACCCAAGTTATGCCCCGAAGGATTCTTCTGTCCGCAGAGTACTGGTTACTCAAGGACATATCCATGCCCTGCTGGTAATTATGCTTGTTTTTGCTTGAGACCTTTTTCCGAAGTATCTAGTCATTTGGAGATACCGTGTAGTGTACGTTGTACTGCTGTTGTGATGTATTTAGCGGAGAAAACTATGCCTTTACATATTTGTTATCAAGTAAAATGACCTTTGCTTTTGTTTATTTAAACATTTAAGTGGCATTTAGTGGCAGTTTTACGGGAAGAGTTGAGGGTCCTGACCCCAACTGGAAAAAATGCTGTGCAAGGTTCGGACACTTGATTCGAGAATCCGTCGTCTGACAGCAGGCGATGCTGTCGAGCTCAAGTTCCAAATAAGTTCCAAGTCAAGGACGTAAGAAATATTCTGCACGAAAAGTTTAAAGGACTTGATTACAGACATGTTCCCAAAGCTAAGTCCCATAACATTCTTGTGGCGTAGTGTTTATCGACACAGTGGTATATGCCATTCGCAGCCAACGCGGCTAGTCGAGGATCCTAGCAACAATTCAAGTCTCTGTCAACACCGTCGAGTTATGGACCTGGAATCTTATGCTTCCTCGCGTATTTCTGGAGTTGCGATGTAAAACACTTGGATACCGTTGGGACTAGATTTGAATTTACCGCCATTTTGGAAAGGAAAATGTATCTAGGAACTTTTTACCACAACGCCTCAGTCGTACATTAAGGTAAATTGCACAGCAGAGGAGTATTGGTTACGTTGAGAAAACTAGACTAGAAAACTAGTTTCCAAGACCAGGGTAGTAATTTAAAAGACGTTTTAATGACCTCAAAATTATTTTTCCTATGTTTGGTCTTGTTTAAACTCATCCTAACGTAAGAATTCGAATTGTACATTTGCAGGAAGGCTAACGTTTTTCTACTTCATTAACTGAACTTTCCTGTGTCATTATTTTCACTTACTGGTATCATTAATTACTCTTTTTGCTTGATTGATAGGGTACTATGGGCCAAATAAGGGCAACAAAGGAAAATTTGATTGTGAAAAGTGTCCTGGTGGTAAATATTGCGAAACACCAGGGCTTAAAACACCAACTGGTGAATGTTACGGTGGATTTTATTGTCGTGAAGGTGCTGCAACAGCTGCACCCCATGAGGACAACCCAGTCAGCAACTGGACATTCTCATTTAACAACGATCGTTGTCCCCTGGGATACTTCTGTGAAAACGGTACAAGCATTCCATCACCTTGCCCCGCTGGCTACTTCTCCAATGAACGTGGTATAGCCAAACCTGCAGACTGCCGGGAGTGTCCACCCGGTAGGTATTGTGCTGTCAGTGGACTAAAGGAGGTTACGGATCCACCAAAATGTGACCCGGGCTTTGTATGCCGAAGAGCATCATCTACAGCGACTCCAACTGATGGTATTGTTGGGTATCCATGTCCTGCCGGACGTTACTGCCCAGAAGGTAATTTCCACCGTTTTATATTATGCATCATCATTACGTACAGTTGCCGAATACTTCTCAGTAAGCCAAGACAGTATTTCTTCTGTGTACCACTGGTAGGTTTATATAGTCACTAGTATTACGTAGGAGAACTGATACCGTTTTGTCTGTCGATCTTTTCCTGTGGTATATTTGCGGCTTTCTGTTAGATGTTCTTCTTTCCATGTCGTGTACTTCCTGAGCATTAGTATGATGTCATTATCACTTGCTAATTAGCTAGCCAAAACAGACATCCTTTTGTCTGCTAAAACTTTCCCAATGCTGTCTTACTTCTTGGACTTGATGTTTGATGTTTCTGTGTTACTCCTTCGCTTTTCCTGAGTGTGCTTCCAACATTTACTAGCCAGGACAGACACCTGTAGGTTTGTCGAAACATCTCTCTGTTTGAGTTATGCCTCTTGATATGCATTTCGTTCGTGTTTTGTTATGTTGTTGGGCTTTTTCGTGGTCCTGTTTTGTTTGTTTTAGGGGTTTTTGTGTTATCGTTGCGATTCTTTCATGCACTTAGGTTCAAGTGTAGTGTTAACATTACTAGCTGTTTCGTAGCTGCTTGGCCAGTTAGGGCAGATACATCATGACTTGTTTAAAGTCCCCATCCAGCCCCAAGCCCGCACAGGTTCATTCCTTGGCACGAGATTTCTTTTTACATGCCTTGTATTAAGTTGTGATGCCGCTCATTTTCGTGACAAGTCCTTAGAGCAAACCTAATCGGTACAATCTTCATGACTAACATTATTATGTCGAATGCAGGGAAAGCTTCCCATACAGACCTGCATTATGTAAATTGGTATTATTGTGCATGAAACTTTTGGCAATAATGACACGACTTATAGGTGAAATTCTACTTATTTTAAGCTTATTTTGTCTGCTTATTTATCACAGGGAGTGGTGTTGAACTTGCTTGCACGCCAGGTACATTTCAAATAAACACACAGCAGTCGGAATGCACAAATTGCAGCTCTGGTGGTATGTGTCCGTACTACAACATGACAAGACCCATTGCATGTCGCGAAGGGTATTATTGTACCTATGGTAAAACTTTACCCTGTCCACCTGGTACTTTTAACAATGTTACTGGTATCTCAGCGGAAAGTCAGTGTATGGATTGTCCTGCTGGTACATACTGCCCTGGATTTGGAAACACCAAACCGTATGGTTTCTGCGCCGAAGGGTTTTATTGCCAGGGTGGCTCATCGAGTATCGCTCCTAATGCTTCAACGACCAAGTACCCCGAAAATGGTCCATGCCCCGCCGGAAGATATTGCCCTCGTGGAACAGTTGCACCAATAAAATGTCCGAGAGGTCGTTTCCGAAACACAACGGGGGCTCGATCTGCCGCAGAATGCCCACCCTGTTCTCCTGGTTATTATTGCGACAAGTATGGCTTAACTAGTCCAACTGGAAAGTGTGCTCCTGGATGGTACTGTGAAGAGAATTTGATGAGCACGTCATCAACGCCAGGAAACAAGACTTGTTGGGAGGGTCACTACTGTCCTGCTGGAAGTGCATTGCCACGCCCTTGTGAAACAGGTTAGCTTTCGTAACTAATTTTCCAAACTCTCGGACACACCGACCGTACGTTGTTTGCAATATTGAATATATGTAAGTCTACCCTATTATTGCTCTGGAAAGATTGTAATCTCACGCTTTCGTTTATTTGCCTTGATTGCATGATAAAATCTTGCAAGCCACTATTGCTGATCCTTTTATGTAGAATAAGTTTGACACATTGCTAATATTTAAGCTATATGGGCAAGCATTGCACGTATAAGATTAATGTTGGATGGACGAAAGAAGAGTTTCAAAAGTGAATCAAAATTATGCAATCCTGAGGAGAAGTTGTTATTTCGTATCGATCTTGAAATGTTGTAACTAGTTGCCCTTGTCCGTTGACGTACACATTGTGTGCTGGGTTTTTTACTTACAAGGTGTCTGTGAGTCGTCGTGGTACATATTGTACACAGACGCAGACAGGGTACATTACGAGCATGGAGTAGTAGAAGTCATCTCCTGAGAAATTTAACTAGGATCATCTGTATATTTGCTGTAAATCTAGACTTTCGTTCATAATGATTAAATTATTAGTTGATTGGTTTGACTGTTTGATTGGTTAAATCTTGATAAATAGGTTGCTTAGTTGGTTGAATGACTAATTGATTAATGGTTATTTGATTGATTGGCACATACTTTTGACATTGTTGCAAGCTATCACGTCATTGTATTTAGTTCTTTCGTCTTTATTTGACTGAATGTATACCTTACACCAGGAATGAGGAACAGTGGACACTCACTCATACTATACGTGACATTTTTGTGGTCGTATTCCAACCACAATCCTTAGATTCAAAGCCTTTGAATTCAAAGCACTTTGCCTTTAATAAATCGATCACCCACAGCACAAGGAAAAAAAAATTAAGATGATAGATTTATCCTGGTTTCCTTGTTTTAACTACACATTTTCACTGTTCTCTTTCACTTGTAGGCACATATCAACCTCAACAAGGAAAAGCAACTTGCAGAAATTGTCCAGCTGGATTTTATTGTAAAAATAAAGTTAGTGAATTAGTGGAGTGCCCAGCTCATCACTATTGTCCAGCCAAGACGGAAATTCCTCTTCATTGTCCGAATGGAACGTTTACGTATAGCAATGAGAGTGGATTAAAGGATGCCAACCAGTGTCGACCATGTGTTACCAGCAAATATTGTTTATCAGGTACGAGTATCTTGTTAACAAATAGTGTTGTCACTAAGCTGCTATTACTAAGTTGCTGTTTGCATGTGTTCCTTTTCAGCTGTGACTATTACAACTATGTTTTCTACTGTATTGCTGCTTGAACTAATTTAACTACTTTGACTCCATTTTAAGTTTCATCTTTGTCATGTAACGTCTGTTTATACAAATGATATTAGTCTGGTTAGTGTTACTGTTAACTGGGTATCTTGGCATTTCTTTTGCAACGCAGGAAGAATTGTTGGTTTATGTTCACCCGGATTCTGGTGTAGGAGTGGAAGCCCATCGCCCACTCCGGAGCTTGCGACAAGCAACGTCTCTAGTTTTACTCACGGACCTTGCCCACCTGGCAAGTACTGCCCACATGGTACTATAAATCCCACGCCCTGTGCAGCCAATAGACTGAAAACGTCTTTTGGTGGTGTGGGAGATGCATCAGACTGTGTTCCTTGTCCTGCTGGAATGGTTTGTTATGAAGGTAATACTACGTACAAGGCAAAAGTTATTTTGTTGGCTAATACATTTCATTGCACTTTGATCAAGATATATTCAACAGTGTGATTGATATTGTGTTTTATATAAAACAGATCTGTTAATTAGTAGTAGTAGTAGTAAGAAAGTTGTTGTTTAACAGTACTCAACGAGGTTTGAAATGTGGTGTTATAGAAGTATGCCCAAGATCAGCTGGACCGAGAAAATCTTCAATGAAATTATTTTTAAAAGGTTGAACGTTGAACAAAATGGTTCGAGAAAATTTGTCAAACAAACTTGATGTTTGTTGATCATATTTGATCGGCGTGAGACTTGCAAAAGAGATCGAGGCAGACAAAGGGACACCTAGATGAATATCAAGAATTGGCTCGAGGTTAAAAAGTTTGGCGAAGCAGCAACCTTAGCCAAGGATAGATGTGTTTCGAAAGATAGAATTCCATTCGAAAATGTATGAAAGCTAGACAAATCGGCATTGAGAGTCAAAGGGTCCTGTGATGGTCTTAAGACTCGTAAATGACGTTACAAACAAAGAAAGTCGTAGTGGTTATCGAACTGGACTGAAAGAACAAGCAAAAAGAGTGTGTTTGTAAGTAAGCATTTTTCGCATAAGATTTACAACGTTCTCCAATATTACACCTGTCATCGACGTGCTTCGTCGTGGACAGAAAATACATCATGTTGGGCATACAAGAAGAGCGCCTTCTTTGCTTTCCGTAGAACAGAGACACACGTAGGAGGGGTAACTATATTCTTCGTTCTCCTTGATAATGTAGTTAAAGGGAATGGAATTTTGAAAATCCTTTTAGTGGAAGACAGAGCATCGATTCTCTCCACCCATTTTTTTAATGTTGCGGGTGAATCGCAGCTAGCTTGTCGCATTTTGACCGTATACGAATATATTCCATACTTAGCACTACGTGTCGGATAATTGGAGAAACAATTTGCGGTTGCACAGCCTGATATCGGTAGCAAAATTATTTCCAATCCAATAAGATTCTTTTATATGTGCTCAATCGGTGTGAAATTGGTCTCTATTGCGAGTGAGTATACTTGGAACATTAGGCTTAGCAATAGGAAGAAGGACAAGGGAATTTTTCGATGGCACGCAAGTAGGCAGTAACTGTTTTAAAAATGTAAGCTTTCGCCAGGGCAGTTGAAGTCATTGATGGGAATATTTATCCCTTCACTTATAAAGAACCAGAGTAATAGCAACGTAAATACTAACGTACATGAAAATGATTGAATTGTTTTGTCCATTTGCAGTAGTGCTTTAAATCTCATTACCAAGTACATTGCATCGTATCCTTGTATTACTTCTTTCCCAACCTTTTTACGATGTAGGTAACCCAGTTGGTTATCCGTGTCCAGTCGGACGGTACTGCATGGAAGGCACTTCTCCCAAAGTTTGTCCATTGCTCACGTACCGTGCTCAGACTGGTGGCAAGAACTTGTCTGACTGCTCACCTTGTCCTGCAGGATACTGGTGTAATATGACAGGAATGCAAACTTTCATAGGTCATGAGTGCCCGATAGGGCATTTCTGCACTTTAGCAAGTGTGCCACAGCCATGCCCGGTTGGAAAAAGACGAATAAATCCAGGTGCCAAGGACGCAAATGATTGTGAAGCATGTCCCCCTGGATTTTATTGCCCTTATGCGACCAGAAACTATACTGGAATCCCATGCAGACCTGAATACTACTGCAACGAAAGTGGCGGCTCATCAGCAGAAAAAACATGTATTGGAGGTCATTACTGCCCAGCAGTGACAGGGGATCCATACCCTTGCCCTGGTGAGTATAATAAAGCAGCAGCATGTTACTACTTGCTTCAATACTTAATTCGCCGCAGAAAATTCGCATCAGATTTTGGGTAGTTTTCTTCGGTAGTTGTCTTTTGTGCGGCATTGTGGTACAATTTACGTAAGTAATTGAATTCCAGTGCTGAGCATCTGGTAAAAAAACACTTCTTCGGAGCGCGCAGCCTTGTATGAAATCTTTAGGAGAGTGCTAGATGAGTATCCAAGTTACACAATATTTTGCTTCATAATTGCGTATCAGGACCTCCACAATATTCTGTTTTGTATTTTCATTCACGATATTTTTACACACAAAGGTATTTTTATTCACGGGTGTAGTTTTTGGCATCAATAGATTGCGAAAGATGGGTTGCGTTCTTGTCTGTAGTTCATTCATTATGTGCCTGGCCGTATTTCCATTTTATCAGTTTTGTTTGAATGATATGTGCTCTTACCTGTTACAGTCTTAATACGGCTTTGTATACTAGAAGATATATTGTTGCCAAATATGCAGTGGATTGCACTTCATCCTATGGTCCAGCCTGTGATTTCTGGTTTTTTATTATACATAGTCATTCTTTACAAAATTATTTCTGTTGAAATATTCGGAAAATTAAGAACAAAAACAAGATTAATCTAAGACTGACTTGATGTTCCTCCAAATATTAGAGTAACAAAAACAATCACTCGGTATTTGATCATGTATGATGTTTTATTACAATAGTATTGGCTGATAACAATCACTTAACACCTCAACGTTGTTGTCTGAGCTATTTTCAGGATGTGTTTGGTGGTGTTTGTTTAGGGTAGTAGTGAGATATTTAATAAAAGGATCTATTCTTGTATAAGCCTCTGATTCTTTTAGCAACTAGGGGTGTGCTAGTTGGTCATTTGTATATTTTGTTTTGGCCATCTGCGTTTTTCAACGTTTACTGATAGTCTATTCATGCGCCAATACATTGAGCGATTCGACACATACAAGAAAAGATTTAGGAAAACCTGAGGCCTTACCCAAATTTTTATTGTTTGAATAAAAATTAGAACTTTTAGTCTTCCTTTTCGTAAATCCCCTAGTTCTTGTTGTTATGAAATCCGAACGAAATCCTGTCAATCAATTCCCATGATTGTCTTTTTTCTGTTTTATGAAAGGTGGCTTTTATTGTCCAAATGGCACTCACATACCCATCAAATGTACCTACCCTCATTTCTGCCCACCAAGAAGCGTTTATCCACTACTTTGCCCGTTGGGATATGAAGCATTGGCTATAGCTGGAAATCGAACTACACAGCAAGTTTCATGTAAAATTTGCCCGGCTGGTTTTTATGGAAATCATCCCCAACGTTATAGGTGCTTCGTTTGCCCGGAAGGTTACTTTTGCCCTGAGGGAACAAGAGGTCCTTTTGTTAACCCTTGTCCAGCTGGATACTACTGTCCAAATGGATCCGCAAGTGCGGTATGTATATAGTACAATATACTACTTCTTAAAATACGTTTGTTGCTATGGGAAATTATTCATTTGCTTTTCAAATGTATACAATTACTCCTATCTATAATCTTTACTATATCTTTTTCCTGTTCCCTGGCATGAGATATTTATATTTCTTATCAACATATCTACTAAAGTCGTAGTCAGTGACTCAGTTACAGTTATTCGTTGTTACAATTATGAACTTTTTCTAAAGTACAGTGGAGTTAATGGTGACCATCTGATACAAAGGGAGGACGATGGTCAATAGAAATTGTTGGCAAAACTAAAGCTCCTCTCTTATACGTTGCTACCATCTTCATGGTGGTGATGGGCGGCAAGAAAAATTCTTCGTCCACTTTTTGACGTCTACGGGTACGAGTGCTTCTTCGTATTTTAACTGATCCTGGAACGGTACAAGCAAAGGGAATCGAGTCCGGTCAACAACGACGAAGACGTCTACAACTACTACTACTACTACTACTACTACTACTACTACTACTACTACTACTACTA